>JAWWEW010000017.1:21025318-21051907 GCA_035583185.1 Anabacerthia variegaticeps | reverse complement strand
GCCGCCCCTCCGTCCCTCCCTCCCTCCGACCCCGCCGCCCCCCGCACCTCCGCCCCGCACCTCCGCCCCGCACCCCCCGAGGGACCCGCGCCGCGCTGGGCCCCGCCGCGCTCCGGCGGCGGCGGCGGCTCCGGCTTCCCCCGCCCCTTCCGCCCCCCCCGCCGGCCCAGCCGAGCGCGGAGGCCCCGGCGGCGCCGCATGGAGCAGCGGGCGGTGGGCTGAGCCCCTGCCCGGAGGGAGGTGAGCGGGGGGCGCTGGGGGGCGAGGGGGGGGCGCGGACAATGGGGCGGGGCGGCTCCGCCTGACCCGCGATGACCCCGGCCCCGCCGCGATCCCCAGGGGCATCCCACCCCCGGTCGCCATGGAGACGGGGAGGGACCCCCGCAGCATCCCTCCCCGTGGCCGGGGTACCAGCTCCTCCTCCCGCTGCATCCCCATCCCATACAAAGGGCCCCGGGAGAGGGGGGGGGGGGGTTTGGAAGGGAAGGAGGGGCCCCGGCTGTCCAGAGGGGTTGGTTGGCAGCGCGTTCATTGTTGGTTTGAATTTTTTAAATTTGGGGATTTTTTTGTGCCGTGGGGGGTGGCAATAAGGCGGTGGCAGCGGGTTATTTATAGCCACGGCTGTTGCTCGTTGGTTTAGCGAGAGTGAAAGGGGCTGTGCCGTCGGGTGGGAAAAAAAAAAAAACCAACAGGATTCAGAGAGAAAAGTCCCAAAAAAAAATGAAAGTCGAAGATGTGAGGGCTGGGGAGCGGGAGGAAGAGGATGGCAGCCTTCCTCGCTGGACAGGGGTTTGTTCCCAGGGGACCCACGGAGGAGCACAGCCCCATCCTGGCAAGGCGGGGAGTGGCCAGAGATGTTCAGGGAGGGATGTGGACGGTTTTGGAAGCATCCCCATCCTCCGTCATGGAGCATCGGTGGGATGGGGGTGATGAAACCGTTGCAAGCCCAGGGAGTTTTGGGGTGCACTTCACCCTGTGACTGCTGCCTCCCCCTGTCTTTTCGGTTTCAGCTGAGTGCTTGCCAAAAAAACCCCTTCCGTGCTCCTCTCCGTTCCACATGCGCATCCTCAGGGATGGCCTGACACCCTCCAGGACCTGGGAGGAGAAAAATTACCCTGATGAGGTTTTTGTAGGATAGAGGGGGATCAGGAAAACCTCACTGCTATGGCAAGGCCAGGAGCAACTTCCCTCCAGGCCTCCATCTGCCTCCGACTGTCCCCTTGTTGTCTGACCAGCAGCATCATCTCTTTCTCTTCTAAAAAAAATTTAAATCCCTGAAAAAGAAGGAAGACACCCTCCCCTTCTTCACAGAGGGGCACCCAGTTGGGGCTGGTTTGGGGGAGCAGCTCTGAAACCATTTGAGCTCACAGAGGAGATGAAGGAGGAACAGTTTTCTTTCAGTTAGAGTAATCATAGGTGTTCATTGTAATAACAGGTGATAAGATCTTTCAGAGGCAGGGAGGATGTTGTCTGGTTTGGGTCGGTTTGGGTGGGTATTTTTTAAGTTTAAAGAACTTCACTGGGAGATGTCTCGGTCAGGGGAGATGGATGAGCAGAAGGAGGTAAATGCAGGTGACATCCACACACCTGTTTCCATTGGGAATGAAGGTTTTCTACCATCAACAACTAAACTTTACTTAAAATAGAGTCATCTTGGTGATGGGCAGGTTCTCCCTGTTCCCCTAATTGAGTTTGAAATGGAAATGCAGCATCTTTCCCTCACCCCATCCCATGGTGATGGTGCCTCTGAGGTGGGATTCACACTGGGAATCCCAGATTCCTCCCCCAGCCCACCTGTGGGTCTGGCACAACACAATTTTGGCTGGTGATTAATGACAGGAAAGGTTTCCCTAGCTTGTTGTTCTGGTGCCCTTTGGATTATCAGGGTGGCAAAGGTATTCACTGTACCTGCCCTTCCCACCTTTCCTGGCTCCTGACTGCTGAGCCGGGCTTCCCGGGAAGAAATGCAGAAGCAGGACCATGGGGAAGGCAGTGGGGATGAACCTCGGGGGGCAGCATTGGGATGAAATGCATCCCTGGGATTCCTGGACTGAGTGGCTCGGAGCATGCTCAGGTGGAGAAAAAAGGGACACGGGTTTTGGCAGAGAGTGGGTTCACCTGAGCACAACCGAAGCCCCGATTCAGGAATGGGGAGCTTCCAGAGGGAATGAACCCGTGCCTGGCAGCAAAGAAGATAACCAAAGCTGGCACTCGGCTCTGCCAGATTGGTCGAGCCGCTCCCTGGCTAATTTTTTTAATTATTGTTTTCTTTCTTGTGCTGCCGCACATCCTCCGTTAGGAGAGAAGGGGCAATGCCTGTGTTTTCGTGGAAGGCAGAGAATGCTGCTTTTAAGCTCGGGATCCACTCTGCCAGCATCAAGGCATCCTTCTCCTAACCTAACCTCCCATGGGGATACGGAGCTGGCGGAAGAGGCCACAGGCACGAGGTTGTGGCCGGCGTGGGTGACGTGCACAGCAGGAACCGCTGGCTGTCACATGAGGCCACCGCAGGCCTTCAGGGGGCCGGGTGGCAGCTGCTCTGGAGCTGGGGGTTCTCAGGGGCATGTGGTTTCCTCCTTCTCCTCCTCAGAAAGTCTCAGCTTTGAAGCAGAAATTAGGTACCAGTTGGAAACAAAATGAGGCTTGGGAGGAGGAAGGTTGATCACTGGGGTCATGGGCATCTGGGCTCTGAAAAGGACAGCTCTCAGTATTGTAATCACCTCCCTCTTTAAAACTGGAAAAAGCACATTTATTATGTGTATTTATAACAGTGACACAGTCCAGTGCCATGAATATCCATGATCTGGGAAGATAAAAAAGCTGGGATCAGCTGGAGCACGTACTTGGTGGGGTTTGCTGGGGCAGTTTCCTCTTTAGCAGGGAAAAAAATACTCTTTGTGAAGGCAGGCTGTGAATTTTATATCCACTCTGCTTTTATCAAATACAAGTCCAGGTGACATCCATGAGCTGAAAGCCCAAACAACCAACCTTTGGATTGGGAAGATCCAGCTCCTGTGCAGGCTGGGAAATGGCTTCTCCAACCTGCAGGTGGGCTGTGGTCCTGGGATGGACCTCTGGCCTTCTAGGGGATGCTCACTGGTATCCTGACCTGGCTCCAGCCAGGGTTTTCCAGCTGGAGTCACACCTCGGATGAAATCTCCATCCTGCTCACTTTTTTGTATTTTAAAATAATGCCCAGACGGTGGGAAGCGCTGACTCAATGCTTTGGGCATGAGCTGCTCCTTGAGCAACACCCAGGACCAGCTTCTGCTCAGTGTCCCCACTGGGTGCTGGATGGGGAACAGGGCTGAGAGCCCTGGCAGTGGGAAATCCCCTCCACAGGGATGTGGAGGCATCGCATCTTAAACCAGCTCCTTCCAGACGTCAGCTGAATCCCTTCATGGACTGAGAGTGCATAGTTTATTCCGTGTTTTTCCTGTGGTACATTTTGGACTGGTGGGATCCAGACTTTTTGCTGAAATTTTTGTTCCATCCAAATTTTAACTAAAAGTCAGCTTGGAAAGGCAGGGAGTTTGAGCTGGGGCCGTTTCAGGGGGCTGGTGCTCCCTAGCCCAGCATCATGCAGCTCTGGCCTCCCCTGGATCCTGGCCCATCCATGGCATGAGCCCTTCAGGCTCACAGATGCCATCAGGTTGGGTTTGGGTGCCATCTCAAGAGTCTTTTCCTTATTAACAGCCCCAGAGCTGGCTGGGAAGAAAACCAGCCCGACTCTGCAGTGATGGACACTGGAAACTCCAGTACTTAGGTCCCACAAACTCTGTTCTTAAGATGAGCATCCAAGCAATGATTTCTCCTCTCTGCTGCTGAAAATAAAGCAATTTGTGTTGTGTCCCCACCCTGGGGGAAGGTGAAGGAGCTGGTTGGTGGCAGCGTGACGACTTTTCCGGAAGGCTCGGCGTGGCTGTGGTGGAAACAGGGCCACGTTCTCACCGCATTCTTCCTCCCCACAGTTCTGCCCCTTATCTTCTTCCTCCTTCCGTCTCAGCCTTGCCCCTTGTTTCACTTCCTCCTTCCCAAAATACTTCAAGTTGCTGATGGCAGGGCTGGGAACGGTGTCCGCCAATGATCCTGAAGTGATACAATGAATTAATAAATATTTGGGTGTTTTTGGGGGGTTGCTCTGCCTCTCTACCACTCTGTGCCCCCAGCCCAGCGTGACCCCAGGTCCCCAGCCCGAGAAAGCCTGGTTTGATTCCAGGGTCAGTGACTTCATCCTTTCCCTGGGGTGGGAGCCGTGAGAATAAAGCTGGGTTTGTTCCCCTCCCACACACTCATCCTAGGGCCTCATGGGGGAACAGAGCACCGCCCCTGGTCGGTGCATCCCCCTGAGATTTAGAAGCTGGCAGGACCGCTTGTGTAGCAGAGTCCCAATGGCTTTTATCCTTCGGGGAGTAGATACATTTTATTTTTTTTAATCCCAGGCCTGGGAAGCTCTCAGGGCTGGATGTTTCCACACATGGGCCACCAGGGGAGAGAGGGGCTCTGGCTGGGTAGCCTGGAAGAAGAGTGGGATAGGGCTCCTGGAGGTCATCCCTACTCCCTTCCTTGGGCAACTCCATCCATCCACACTGTACTGTATTTTAACGATGCAGATGCTGCACTTAAAAACTCTGCTTTTAAGAAGCTGTATCCATGCAAATACCTCATAATCTGGGTGAGCAGCTCCACGCTTGTCCTGTCTCTGCAAGGACTGAACAGACCCGGAGCTCCTACTTTCACCTCAGTTTGGTGATATTTTGGAAGCAGCACCTCAGACAGGACCTTTTCTTGGTGGGAGAAGAGATGCTCACATGGCTTACAAGCATCCTTTGGGGAATGCTGCTCCCTCTGCATCCTCCCTAGATGTCTGTCCCTGCCATGCCCAGTTCTCAGTCATCCTTTTCTCCCCATGCAGGTCTCATGGTACCAAGTGACGTGTCCCCCCTGTGAGATTCGTACCCCCCAACCTCCTGAGAAGATGTCAGGGATGCAGGTAAGCTCTAAATGAGGATAAGCAGGGATGGAGCAGCCCTAGTGCTCAGGAGGGACATGGGGAAACACGATTTAAGTCGATCCCATTTGGATTTACATCAGAGGGAGCCTGTGACGGGTGTCCCTGAGGGTTGAGGGGAGCCCAGGGATGGGGTGACATGCCCACCCAAGGCTCTGATGTCGTTCCCTCTTTCTGGCCAGGCCGTTTGGCCGTCCGGTACAGAATGTATCGCCAAGTACAACTTCCACGGTACCGCTGAGCAGGACCTGCCCTTCAGCAAAGGAGACGTCCTTACCATTGTCGCTGTCACCAAGGTAAGTGTTTCCCCACCAGCCCCCGTGCCAGGATTTCCCTGGGACGCTCTTCATGCATCCCGTGACGTGTCAGTGGGATCCTCTGCTCGGCAGTCCCACTGGACAGGAATCAGGCCATGTGTTTGGTTAATTAATTCATGGCCTCGTTAGTTAAGATTTCTCTGAAATGCAAGTGCCTCCTGGGAGGTGGAGGAGCAATGGGAGAGGCAGCAACACTGGGCTTGACTCTGGGGAAGGAAAAGAGAGGCTGTGGGTTTGGGGAGCTCTGGAATGCCCAGCAGACTGGGAGGGAGTTCACAGTGACCCCCCGTAGGACCACCAGCATGAAGGTTTGGTGGTTTCAGCACCGACCCTGATTCCCTGCCCGTCCTATCCTTCCTGCAGCCAGGAAGGGGGTACCAGGGTGCTTGGGAAATCCCCCAGGCAATGCTGACACCCCTGTGGGCTCCTTGAGTGGAATGCAGCTGTCTCCAGAGGTGATAGGCTCATTGTGGCATCCTGCTGTCCCCACAGGATCCCAACTGGTACAAGGCGAAGAACAAGGTGGGCCAGGAGGGCATCATCCCCGCTAACTACGTCCAAAAGCGGGAAGGAGTGAAAGCTGGCATCAAGCTCAGCCTCATGCCGTGAGTATCCAACCAGGACTCTGTCAAGGTGAATTCTGGGGGAGCTGGCTTGGTCTGGAGCATTCCTGTGCTCAGAGCCATGTCCCAGGTAGAAGCAACATTCCTCACAGAGCTTAGTGACGTCAGAAGGCATAAGAGGCAGGGGCTCAGGCTTCCCAGCAGCATGGATTTGGGATTGGGATTTGCTGCTGGGGGGAGCTTTGAACAGCTTGGGAGCTGCCTGCATGGCTAGAAATGTGATGGATGGTTGGGTTGCATTTCGAAGTGGTTTTTAACCCAAAGTTGGAGTTGTAAAGACTGCTGGGAGGAAGATGGAAGGTTGGAACAGGGTCGGTAGAGGAGGGATGGTTTTGGTATTCTTGCTGCATCCCAGAACCACCAGTGACTCCCAGTCTGGGGGAACCGGGGGTAGGAAGCTCCTAGGAGGGTGCAGAGGGCCTGAATCCCAGACTGAGGACCAGGAAATGGGAAGCAGGATGTCGTGGAAGGAGCTGTGTTGAGGGATGGGTGGGGATAGCAAGGAAGAGCACAGACTATCTGTCCCTGTGCAGGCAGGGATGAAAGCTGCTGCTCCACATCTCTGTCTTTTCCAAAGACAGTCCAACAGGGACATCCCCAGCCAGCACATCCCCAGCCCTTAACCTGCCCTGTGTGCTCTGTTGCAGGTGGTTTCATGGGAAGATCACACGGGAGCAGGCAGAGAGGCTGCTGTACCCTCCTGAGACGGGGCTTTTCCTGGTGCGGGAGAGCACCAACTATCCCGGGGACTACACTCTGTGTGTCAGCTGTGAGGGGAAGGTGGAGCACTACCGCATCATCTACTCCTCCAGCAAGCTAAGCATCGATGAGGAGGTCTACTTTGAGAATCTTATGCAGCTGGTGGAGGTGAGGCCTGAGCTGCCACCACTCCGGTCCCCCTCAGATCATAGCCTGAGGTTGGAGGGGGACATACAGGGACATCAGAGCTTGTAGGACTGCAGGTCTGGAGCTCAGGAGATGGTGGGACCTTCTCTGCTGACCCCATGGGGTGGGGATGCTGGGGGCAGAGCCCCGGGGCAAGGAGGGTGGACAAGGGTGGGATGCTCAGGGGACAGAGGGACCAGGAGGAGAGATGAGGACCCCCAAGCCCCACCAGGCCCATCCATGGCCTCATACTGCCACCTAGTGGGATCCCAGAGCCTGGCATCGCCTTGGCAGGACTCCCACCCCAAGGTGTCACCCACCCACCCACTGTGTCCCCCCCAGCATTACACCACAGACGCAGATGGGCTCTGCACCCGCCTCATCAAACCGAAGGTGATGGAGGGGACGGTGGCAGCGCAGGACGAGTTCTCTCGCAGTGAGTGACCGTGCCCCCTCCCTGGCTCCCAGGAACCCACCCAGCACCCCCTCACTCCCTTCTGCCCCACAGGTGGCTGGGCCCTCAACATGAAGGACCTCAAGTTGCTACAGATCATTGGCAAAGGGGAATTCGGAGGTGAGCCCAGTGTCCCAATGCTGCAGTGGCCCTAAGTTGGGGTGGCAGGGGTGAGGTGGGGATTGCTCCTGTGTAGCCCCCCTAGGGTGATGGTGGGACCCCAGGAGGCCAGGATGCTTCCCAGTTTCTCCTATGCCCATCTCTCCTGGCCTGCAGACGTGATGCTGGGGGATTATCGGGGGAACAAAGTCGCCGTGAAGTGCATTAAAAACGACGCCACAGCACAGGCCTTTCTGGCGGAGGCATCCGTCATGACGTGAGTGTTACCATCACTGGGGGGGGCAGCATGAGGGAGGGACACCTCTGCACCTCTGTCCCTATGAGCAGGGGCGGATGGTCCCTGATACCCTGCAGGGACCATGGGTGTACCCCTTCTCCTCAAAACCCTGCCCTGAACCCTCCTGTGCCACACAGGCAGCTCCGACACAGCAACCTGGTGCAGCTCCTGGGAGTGATTGTGGAGGAGAAGAGTGGCCTTTACATTGTCACCGAGTACATGGCCAAGGTGAGACCCCCATCCCAGCCAGCTGTCCTTCCATTCTGTCCCCTTTGGCCCACCCAGGGAGCTGGGGCTTCACCCTGACAGACCAACTGGGTCATCCGAGCTTGGGTGGCATCTTCCTGGGGCCACCGTGGTGGTTGGAGGTGGCATTTCCCGTCACTGGCTCCAAGGGAGGGTTGGTATCCCCAGATCCTGCCCAAGGGAGGAACATGATCCTGAGGTCCTGCCCCCATGGGAGGGGCATCATCCCTGGGTCCTGCCTCACAAGGGAAGGGATATCATCTGCTGGTTGGGATGCTGACCCTGCTGATGCCATCTCTATTCCATCCATCCCTTCATCCAGGGCAGCCTAGTTGACTACCTGCGGTCACGTGGGCGGTCAGTCCTCGGGGCAGACTGCCTGCTGAAGTTCTCCTTGTAAGTACAGGGCAAGGCCATGCCCATCACCCTGACCTGCACCCATCTGTGTTTTTGGACCGCTCTGCTAACCCCCTTCTCCTCCCCACTGCACCCAGAGATGTCTGTGAAGCCATGGAGTACCTGGAAGCCAACAACTTTGTCCATCGGGACCTGGCGGCGAGGAATGTCCTGGTCTCGGAGGACAACATCGCGAAGGTCAGCGATTTCGGGCTGACCAAGGAAGCCTCCTCCACACAGGACACGGGGAAGCTGCCGGTCAAATGGACGGCACCAGAAGCACTTAGAGAAAAGGTGGGTGAGCAAAAGCGGCCCTGGACTTCATGGATATGAAGCAGGCTGCAGGAAAGGGGCATGTTCTGGGCTGCCCCAAATTTTCCATGTGAAGATGGTGCTTGCCATTGTCTGACCCCCACAACCAACTGCCCTGAGGGTGTGGAAGAACGGTTGCCCCCCATCCCTGCTTGAGCCTGCTCATGGGACTTCTTTCCCCTCCCTCCAGAAATTCTCCACCAAGTCAGACGTGTGGAGCTTTGGGATACTCCTCTGGGAAATCTACTCCTTCGGGCGAGTGCCTTATCCAAGAATTGTAAGTGAGGAACTACCCAGTGCCCTCAGGGCTGGTTTTTGAGGGTGCTGAGGCTGAGCCCCTGTTTTGGGGAGAGAACCCATAACCTCACATCCTGATTCCCACCCCTGTACCCACAGCCCCTGAAGGATGTGGTGCCCCGTGTGGAGAAGGGCTATAAGATGGATGCTCCAGACGGTTGTCCGGCCATCGTCTACGAGGTGATGAAGAAGTGCTGGACCCTCGACCCTGGCCACCGGCCCTCCTTCCACCAGCTCCGCGAACAGCTAGTGCATATCAAAGAGAAGGAGCTCTACCTGTGAGGGGGGGCTCACCCACCCCAGCAGCTGGGGGGGACCCACACTGGGGGTGGGACCAGGGTGTGGGCAGCCCTCCTGCCCAGCCCCAGCACCAGGAGGGAGCCCCAGGGGTATCCTCCCCACCCAAATCCCCTGGTTGCTTCCAAACTTCCAAATCTGTCAGTTTTTATTTTTATTTTCCAGGTTTGGGGTGGGGTTTTTTTTTTTTGGTCTCCCAGGCTCTTTTTTTTTTTTTTTTATTTTATATTTGTGGATTTTTTTGTTGGTGTTTTCTCAGGTTTGGGGGGTGGTTTGTTGGTTTTTTTGGGGGTTTTTTATTATTTCCAGCAGGGCCCAGCTGAGTGCTGGGCATTTTACTAAAGTACGAATCTTATTTTTTAATGTAATTAAAAAAGAAAAAAAAAGAGAGAGAGGAAGGTTGATAAAAGGAGAATAATAGTAAATAAACCAATGAAATGGACACACAAAAAGGAAACCCCCAGCGACAGACATGATGGTTGACGGGGAGATGCTGGATTCGCTGCCCGGTTGGGAGAGCGTGGCCACATCCCCGCCAGATGCTTTTTTTTTGGGTTGTTTTGCTTTAAACTCGTTGCAATGTTTGCATGCTGTCTCCAGAGGCCTTTTTTTCCAGTCCTGTCCAGTGCTTTATTCTCATGTAATGCTACCGACTGTGAGATTAAAAACTGTAATTAAAAAAAAAACCCATTCCATACAGACGTGGCACATCCTGCCTCACTGCCCTTCTGTCAATGGCTCTGCTCCTTGGGGTCCTGGGATCCCTTGGCAGGGTAAAAAGTGGGGATGGACCCCCCTATCCCTGCCCAGGGTCCCCACATAGGTGGGATGACCTTGGGCATCACTTGGCTCGATCCTGCTCATGAAAACTGGCTGTGACAGTGATGAAGCTGCCAAGTCATGCCAAAACCTCTTGTTCATCCAGGCTTTGCTTCCCGATGCTTGGAGCAGGTGGAGGAAAACCTGGGGATGCGTTTTGGGGCTGATTCCTCAACTTCATGGACCTTGTTCCCTGCTCTACTTGTCTCAGTCAAGAGGCTAAAGCAATCTGTGCAGCAGGACCCCCATGTCCTGGGCCCCCACCCCAAAGGAGTTGTCCCCATGGAATCCCTGCTACCTTTAAAGGGAGTTGGGTGAAGATGGTGTCTGACACTGCAAGTTTATAATAGTTCCCTTCATCCACAGGGAATTATTCAGCGTTAAACAATGTTCAGAGCATCAGCATTGCTGGCTGCCTGCTTGGCAAGCCAGAGTTAGGCTCTCTCCATCTGGTTTGGACCAGGACTGAGACTGAGACTGAGACTGCTCTTGAAGGGGAGTTAAAGTCAAAAATAGGGAGTGCTGGGGCACAGGCACACAGGGATGTGGGGGATGGAGGATGGAGCATGCTTTGGAGGGGAGATGTGATCCTGACTCCCTTCCCCTGAGACCTCAGGGTGTCCGGATGTCTGGAGGGAACAGCACAGTGATATGATGGGCTTGATAACGTTTCATTTCCCCTGGGCTAACCCCCCTTCTCTTGTCCACATCCCCCCCATTCCTCCCAGTGCTCTGGCAGGCCCCAGTCAGATAAGCTGCTTTACTTTTTGGGCTTATGAAGATTAAAGTCATTTACAGGCAAAGCCTGCAAGAAACATGGCTTTGGGAGCAGTGAGAAATACCCAGAACCTTCACACAGTGGGAGATATCAGGAAGACCTTTGGACCTGTCCCCCACCATGTCCCCTCTAGTCCCCTTGCCCTGGGTTACTGCTGTGGACAGACCCCTTCCAGCTATCAAAAAAAAAAGGGGAAATCTAACCCAAAAATCATGTAGGCCTTTGATTTTCCTCCAAATGGCCATACACTCCCAGTTTCTGGTACCGTGCCTGGTCCCACAGGGTCTTTGGTAGGGTGTTTGGTGCCTCAGCACCCTCCAGGATGTAGTTGAAGGATGCTGAAAGAGAACTGCTGGGAGAAATCCAGTTCTTCACAGCTAATCAGGGAGTTTAACTCTGCCAAGCCCCTCCTGCCCCCTCATGCCTCAGTTTCCCCACATAGCGCAAGTTGCTCCTGCCACTGGGCACTAAGTCTCCCTTGCTTTGGGCTGCTGCCTGGAGATGCACAGCCTGGATCCCAGGAGGTGATTTCTCCCCAGGGTTGTTGGGGTTTTTCCCATGACCTGATAACCTCTCAGCAGCCTCTGCAGCAGTGTGGGCAGAGGGAACAGGCTGGGTGACACCCTGGGGCTCTCAGGTGCTCACTAACGTTATGCCCCCTTCCTCCTTCTCCTCCTCCTCCTCCCATCAACAATGAGGCTGGCACTGGGCCCAATTGTGTCAGCTCCCATCCTGCCTCAAATAACCAGTGTGAATCATCTGTGGCAGCAGCATGCAGGGAGTTATTCCCGCTGCCAGTGCCAGGGTGTCCGTGCGATGGCACACGTGGACCTTGCACCTTCATGACACAGCTTGCAAGGAGGAAACAGGGACACAGGGTTTAAAAAGCTCTGGAAAATCTAGCCTTCAGGTCTGGCAGCCCTCCTGCCTCTCCCCTCCACACCTCTGTGCAAGATCCCAGCTTGGGTTGGCCCTTGGCATCCCAGACAGATCAGGACAGGGCTGGGAAGAGTTGGGACTTGGTGTGCAGAACATGCAGGTGGTGAAAGGACCATCTCCCAAGTCACACATACTTTGCTTTTTCCATCCCTACCCATCACCTGCCTCCCTGGCATGGACTCACTGGGGTCACCATGGCCAAAGCATCCCTTCCAGCACCAGTTCTGGCTCCCTCTGCTCCCAGCTCTTCTCCCTTAGGGCTCTTTCCATGAGCTTTGTCACTTCCCTGTGTCCCCACATCCTGCCTGCCTTCTTCCTGTTACCCACAGAGCTGCAGCGAGCCTTTCTCTTCCTAAACAACCAAAAATCCCAATCTCCCTTCAAAGGAACCCAATTCCAGCTGCAGCAGCCACTTCACATTTCCCAGGCTCCCAAAACCTCCCTCTCAAGAGAAGGGGGTGCAACATGCCCCCCACAAGCTGCCCACTGCTTAATTCCCTCAGTGCTGCCTGGGGCCAATTACCAGCTCTAATTATGGTCCTTCTGCTCCATCCTTGGAACACGGGTTTCCCAACCCCTGGCATCCCTCGGCAGCATCTGTACACCGCCGGCATCTCCTCCCCCTCCGCGATCCACTTTATCACAAGGACTATTTTTAGCATAATGTACAAAGCCGTTCCCATCACCGTTCCGTGTCATTCACCTCTTCAGCTCCTCTCTCTCTATCTGTTTTTTGGGGTTTTTTTTTTCCTTCTGAGCACTCCAGGAAATGAAGGCAAGGCTGAGAAAACCCCTCGTGGGAATACTGTGTGCCTGTGTGGCCGTGTGTGTGTTTCGGCTGGCGTGTGCCTTTGCTCCGGGCTTGCTCTCCACCACCGGCACGAAGCAGCACATGGTCTCCCCATGTGCCTGTTTACATGCTCTGTATGTCTGTCTGGGTGAATTTGTGTCACTGCTTGGTGCAGACACTGCCATGGGAGCCCCCCCCTTCATCCCAACCACCTCCCTCTTCTTCCTCACCCCCCACAGCATCCCTCCTCCTGGCAAGATTTGGCAAATACCTGACTCTCTGCTGTGACCTTCTTCCCCTCCTCTTCTGCTAAGGCACTCACAGCACCACCAAACACCCCATCCCTGGGGACAAGGGCAGTATGTCCCATATGACAGGACCATTCCCACGCCAAACCCATATCACTCAGGATGTATGTCCTGTATGATATGTCCCTTCCCACCCCAAACCTCCCAAAACCCAGCAATGATGAGTCTAGGCAGCCTCATGCTCACTGACATGACAATGAGACCAGGGGATTCGGAGGGAACTGGGGTGACATCTCAGCAGCATCCCCACTCCTGGCTTCCCTTCCTAGGGACCATCTGGGGGCTCCCAGGGGATGTTCTGCAAGGTAACCCCAGGGTGAGGAGGAGGTGTGTGCACTGGGTTCTTTTTCATCCTTTGGTGATGGCAACAGATTTTGGAAACTTAAAGGATTGGTTCTATAGGAGTGGGAAGGCTTTCCACAGAAACAGCCTCCCTAGGTCAGGAAAAGGCAGCCTTGGTTTCGTTTCCATACCAAGCTTCCTGCTGCACTGCTATCCATCTTTCTCAGCCAAGGCAGAGTCCAGCTTCACGGAATGCTGTTCAAGTAATATGACAGGAAGTCATTTTATTTGGTAGTTTACAACACCCTTATCATAAACTTTATTTCCTCTATCAGTGACATGGTAGCACTTTAATCCCAGTAAGGGATCTCCCAAAAGGAATACCACAGACCTCTGAAAAGATGTTTTGCTCAAGACCTTGAACTCTTGGGAGATGATGGTTCATAACAGCACTGGAACCATCAGGATAGATGTCACCATGCCTAATCTCTGTGCCCAGAGCAGCGAGGGGCATAACAGGGTATCCCTGTCCCCATCCCACTGGAGTACCCCCATCAGCAGGTGGGAAGGCAGAAGGTGACTCTGCCCCTGCATGCAGGGTCAGGGCTGAGCACAGTGGTCCCTGTGGTGGCAGTGCCTGTCCCTATTACCAGAAGTGACAATCAGCTGCCAAGCACCAGCATAACTTCCCCCAGCAGCAGGCTGCCTGCTTTCTTTGGAAATGCCTTCTCATTTCCTCCCCATTACAGCTTCAGCACACATACACACACGTGGCTTTCCAGGATTCCTTCACTTCAAAAGTTTAAACCTTTATGTTTCTTGGCTTTCAGGATGACAAGGATTAGATTCCTGCCTTTTGATGGCCTTATTGCCACAGCACTGCAACACAAGGTCACCGAACCTTCACCTCCTCTCTACAGTCTATGGGATCACTCCAGGAATCAGCCATTCCAGGGCCATTCAGGGATCTCTGGAGGATCACATCTGGTTGTGGTAATTGTGCCTTTGGAGCCAGTTGTGTGGAAAGAAGAGCTGGAATGATCCCTCTCTCCATGGCAGAGGGAACTTCTTGCATCCAGTTTAAATCAGGTGTCAATGCTGAGAGAGGATCCTCTTAATTTCCACCAGTTTGTCTGAAGCTGTGGCAGGGGGACGTCTCATCTCCTTCCCGTCTAATCCATGGAGATGTGTGATATAGCATAAGCTAATATAATAGGTCATGTAAGGATTTACATCTCATTAGGACAGGTTAGAGTTCTGAGAGGATGGATGACTCATCCCTACTTGAATATATTTCAGGGAACAGTTCAGCTGCCCAAGGAAAAGCAAATAGGGAAATCAACTACCTTGAAGCATCATTTGCCAGCTCGCTGCACCCTCTGATTGTCCTCTCAGCTCTACCTCCAAGTGGGATTTTCCTCTCTGGGAAAAGCCACAGGGATGGGAGAGCTGCAAAACCTCTTTGGAGACCCTTACCTTTGTCTTTTGCTCCATCCCTAAAAACCCTGGGCTGCAGGAAGCTCGACCTCATGGTCCCACTCTGGTGAGCAAGCATCTCGAGGGACCAGATCCAAAGCACTGCCAGGAATGGTATGCTCTTTTTCACCTAGTTGCCTTGGCCGAGCATTTCTGCTCATCAGGAGCTGTTTGCTCTTAGTTCCTCAGACAGGGAGGCTCCGTAGCAGCTGACCCATCTAATCCAGCTGGAAAAAATCGGTCCTGACTTCCAGTCTCATATTGTTAATGGATGCTCAGAGAGAAATCCAGAGTGAGCAACGCTTCCAGGACTAGCCACATCCAAAGTCTGCTCTGCACCCACCCAAGGCTCAGACCTGCTCAGCACTCAAGGACACAACCAGGGATGCTTTTCTTTCTCCCTGCCCCTTTTTTCACACAGACTGACAGCCAGAATATGACCACGCTGTTGGCAATGGGACATCTGTGGAGTGCCTGGAGCTTCCAGTCTATTTTTAAGCAGGCTGTGGCAGCTCATTGTGGGTTAAAATTCATTTTCCATGGGTTTTCCACAGGAAAATGCTTAGGGGGGGCTGCATATTGGTGTGAAAAGTGAAAGTCATGACTTCAAACCTTTGGAAGGACTCCTGAGCTGCCAGCTCGGTGTGAGCAGCAGCCACAGGGGCACCTGCTTGGTGGGAGATGTGAATGACACTGGAGTTGTGTCAAAGGGTGCCTCGGAGGGATCTACCCCATCCCAGTGGCAATTCGCACGTTGGGATGAACTCAAGGCAACTGCTGGCATCAGTCAAGAGTCTCTGCTCTGCCAGGAGAGCCTTCACCAGGACAAATTCCCTTTTGTCACCTCCAAAAAGTGTGTTCCAATCCCCAACAACAGCAGTCACTGCCAAATTGTTGACCAGATTATTATCCAAGAAAAATACGTGATTTTTTAATCTATTTTCCATTTAAGAAATCATTTTACCTTGGACGGGGGGAATGAGAGGAGATGGGCTGATTCCCCCTCCCTCTGTCACTTTGTTTTATCACTTCACAGCTGTTCCATCATTTTAATCTGCAGAGATTGTCTTCAGATTTCGGAAATGAAATTATTTCCTGCAGGCTGGGATTGGGGTTTGGATCCATGCTCATTTTTCCTGAGCAGAGAAGAGAAAAAGGGAGAAATGTCTGCTAAAGCCAGGCTGGCCATCTGGAAAAGAAAGCGTTGCTGATGCTATTAATTGCTCCCTCCCCAAGGTCTGGAATATGGCTGCAGTCAAAGGGAAGAGCAGGAGTGAGAGTGAGAATGGAGAGACGGAGGGAACGACGCAACAAAATCAATGCCTGGTCCATCATCCGTATTTAGGTGATGGGTGAAAGCGTGGGTGCTTGGGCTGTGTGAACTGAGAGCAGCTTTAATATGAATTAATATCATAAAATCATGGAATCACAGAATCACGGAATGGTTTGGGTCAGAAGGGACCTTGAAAGTTCATCCTGTTCCAATCGAGAGACACGGGCAGGGACACCTTTTGCTAGACCACGCTTCTCCCAGCCCTGTCCAGCCTGGCCTTGAACACTTCCATGGATGGGAATACTTCCATGGATATCATTAATGGGAAAAAAGGGAAGGAGCTTTTCGAGCCAGCCCTTAGATAGACGAGCAAACCGTTGTGATGGTGCATGATACACAGGGCTTGTAATAAGTGTCGAGCCCGGCTTTCCCTCCCGCCGGACCAGAAGGATGGGGAATAAAGTGAGAAAAAGGCACTTGGGCGGGTTTGCTCCTCGGTGGGATGAAGCGGCCGGGAATCAGGGAGGGGAGGGTGTCCAGGGGGCTCCCCTCCTCCTCTGTGGCTCCATCCACCCCGGTGCCCCCGGGAGACTCTGGGGGCTCTTTCTCCCCGCGGGAGTGGAGGGACTCGGTGCCCCCGGGGTGGGTCGAGGCGGCGGCGGCTCCGCCCGGCGGAGGGCGGCGGGGCCGGGCGGGAGGCGGTGGGACCGGCAGGGAGGTGGTGCCGCCGCCGCCGCCGCCGCCGTGCGGGGACACACACGCCGGAGCTGTGCGAGCCCCGGTGCTGCAGCGCCCGCCGCTCCGCTCCCTGCCGGGACCGGCTCTGCCATGGGCGACAGGCGGCCCCGCTGAGCCCCGGACACCCCGGCAGCATCCCGGCAGCATCTCGGCAACATCCCGACAACATCCCGACAACATCCCGGCAGCATCTCGGCAACATCCCGACAACATCCCGGGAAGTCGGTACTCCGGCATCCCGGCAGCTCCGCTGACCCGCAGCATCCCCGGAGCTCGGGACTCCGCTGCTGCCCAGGGAACTCACATCCACAGCATCCCGGCTCCCCGGGAACTCCTCGCCGCTGACCGCAGCTCCTCCAGCACTCGGTACTCCGCTATCCCGGGAACTCGGTACCTCACCGCGCCCGGAACTCCGCTGCGCTGACCCCGGCTCCCCAGGAATTCGGTACTCTGTCATCCCGGGAATTCATCTGCGCTGACCCCTGCTCCTCCATAACCCCATGCCCCAGCTCCCAGGGAACTCACTCATCTCCCCCGTCCCCGGCTCTTCCACCGGCCGGTCCTCTGGCATCCCGGGAATCTAGTATTCCGCCACCCTGGGAACTCGGCTGCGCCCATCCCCGCTCCCGGGGTACTCCGTCATCCCGGGAATTCATCTCCGCTGACCCCATCTCCTCCCCGTACCACAGCTCCGTGGGAACTCAGCTTTGCTGATCCCGGCTCCTTCACCGCACTTTCTCCACGCCGGGAATTCGGCTCTGCTGATCCCGGATCCTCTGTAACCCGGTACCCCAGCTCCCTAGGGATTCACCTCCACTGACCCCGGCTCCTCCATAAGCTGGTGCCCCAACTCCCCGGGCACTCCGTACTCAGGTTCCCCGGAATTCATCTCATTTTACCCCAGCTCTTCCAAAACTAGGTACGCCGCCTACCCACGAGCTCGTACCCACAGCACTCGAGCTTCCCTGTAACTCCCTACTCCCGGCACCCCAGCACCAACCATACCTCGTCTCCCTGGCGCTCCAGCTCCCTCTTAGCCCCGTTCTTCGGGCTCTCCATAACTCCGCATCCTCATCTTCCCCACTCCTCGTACCCCGGAGCCCCCCATTAACCCTGGTTCTCCCAGCTCCACAGCCGCCGTGCCCACTGGCTCCCTGGCCCTCGGGATCCCCGGCCCCCCAGAACCGAAGCCATGGCGTTCATGGTGAAGAGCATGGTGGGGGGACAGCTGAAGAACCTGACGGGAGGCCTCGGCGGCGAGGAGAAGAGTGAGGGCGAGAAGTCCCCGGCCGAGGCACAGGGCATGACCCGCGAGGAGTATGAGGAATATCAGCGGCAGCTGGTGGAGGAGAAGTGAGTGCGACTGGCAGCGGGATGGGCTGGACCCCCAGGGTCCCTAAGGGGTCCCTAAGGGAAGGGGATGCTCCTGCTGCAGTCCCTTCTCCCGTACATGGGAGCTGGGGGGAGCCAGTACTGGGGACAGCAGGACTGTGAGAGAGTTTAATGAGCCCCCTAATCCCTTAATCCGCTTCCTCGCCCAGGAGATGGGTTTGTTTTCTCCCTTCAGACTGAGCTGGGGGAGGAAATTGTGGGAAACTGGGGCTTTTCAGGGACAATGGGGGATACTGAGGATGGGGGTAAATCCAGGGATGGGGGGCATGGGCTGTTGGTAACAGCCTTGTGTGGTTCGCAGGATGGAGAGAGATGCCCAGTTTGCCCAGCGCAAGGCAGAGAGAGCCACGGTCAGGTCCCACTTCCGAGACAAATACAGGCTCCCCAAGGTATGGCTGTGCTGGAAATGTGTGTGTGGGGGGCACATGGGGAGGCAAAACCCAAAAGCAAAATATCTTTCTTCCCCAATTTTGGCCTCTTTTCATCACCCCTGAGCAGCACAGACCACCAGTCCCAGACATCAGGAATCCCAACCTTGTTTGATCCCCTTCTTTCTCGCTTTTGTCCCCAAAATCCGGCTGGATGAAGGAAAGCCACGTTCACCTGACTCCGTGGAGCAGGGAGTGGAGCCAGGGTTACACCTTCCTGGCTGGATTAGCCAGTTTCTCTCCCCAGATTATTTGGCAAATGTCTTCCACCTAAACTCTAATTTTGGAATTTCTGCCCAATGAACAATTCACTAAAAACGACTTAATCAACGGATAATTCAGCTATTCTTAGAATTGCTACAAGCTCTTCTCCCTCCAAACCCACCCTTTATTTGAGAAGAGTCTCTCAGTGGTGAATACTCCAAATTGGAGCCAGGCTAATATTAGTTCCAAAAGTTCAGCTAAGCCAAGTGAGATTGTTCTGATTGTTTGGCATTGTTCAGCCAGCCTGGATTCACATCCCCCTGCATCCCACCCCCCTTTTATCACCAGGAAATAAACAGCCAGAGAATTTATTTTTTCCTCCTACCAAAAGCCAGAAAAGGCAGAGAAAGAAGAGATGGAGATCTTTTATTCTCCAGGGGAAATGGGGATTTTTTTGGAGCTGGCCCCACAATCCTTTCTCTGCTTTCTTGTGCTTGAAATGTCCCTTCTCATCCTTTGACAAGTTTCTTCTGCTTATTACTGATCCCTCTTGGCAGCTGGGCTGCCTCATCCAGAGTCTCCCCATGGCTCCTGGCAAAGAGCTGATCCCGATCGCCTGTGGGAGCAGTTGTGAAGCATATGTGTAGCTTAATTAGGTGGTTAAACCCCCCACAATGCACGCTGAAAACCAGTTTATACTGGTGTTGTGCATGAGTTTTCATCTCAGCTCTTCCCGTGAGCACCCGGGCTCTGCTCAGCTATGTCCCCTCTGGATCAAGATCCCACACTCAGTCCCAGGGACCTTCCCACATGGACCTTAAAGTGGGAAGACTGCCCAAAGCCCATGGTGTGAGGCTTGCACATGCTTCCAGAAGCCCCCTTAGCACTGTGACATCCCCCCTCTTGACTCTTTACGGGCCCATTCCAGAATGAAACGGATGACAACCAGATCCAGCTGGTGGGAGGTGACGTGGAGCTGCCCAAAGAGCTGGCCAAGATGATTGAGCAGGACAACGAGGAGGAGGAAGAGAAGAACTCGGTTATCGGTCAGCTCAGCAACATCCAGAACCTGGACCTTGATTCCTTGAAGGACAAAGCTTCAGCCACGCTAGAGGACCTGAAGCAATCGGCGGAAAAGTGCGCTGTGATGTGACAGGGCTGAGCCCCCCTCGCTGCCGGCGGGGGAGCAGGGAGGGGATGCACCGAAGGGGCTTGGCGGGGGCTGTTGCCTGCGGCAGGGACCCCACCAATGTTGTCACCCTTGCCGTGTGTCACTCGGGTCCTCCTGAGCCGTGTGACCCCTTGAGTCCCTGACCCAGATGTTCCTGATGTGTGGTTTCTGTTTTGTTCTCCGGTCTGAGGTTAGAGCCAAGAGCCAGCATGTCCCCCTGTACCCCACTGCCTCCTCCTGTGCCCACAGCAGTGGGTGTCCGTAGCCAGAGCCGGCACAGTAGCAAGGAAGAAAGATGACCTTGGAGTGTTATTGACCCATGTCAACACGGGAGGGATGCTGTGTGGTGGCCATATGCCATGTTTCTGCCTCCACATTTCCACCCAGTCTCCTAGAAATGACTGGGAGGCTCCAATTTGCTTTGCAAGGACGAGGCATGGTGTGGAACACCCTCCTTCCCTGCATCCCGTACCCGTCACATGAGAAATAACATCCTGTCCGTGTAAGGTACACCAACCACTCTGCCCTTGAGGGCTCCTCTAAAGGAGCCAGCTAGGAAGGACCTGCTGTACAACGTGCTCTATGATCCCATTTATGCCTGTGGAAAGGAAGGTGTTGAGGACCAGAGGGCTGAAGCCTCAATTAACACCAGAGAGGAATAAAACTCCCTGGTGCTCAGCTGAGCCCACACCAGAGCAGTGGTGTATCCTGTCCCTCTCCTGAGGTGGGATCTGCTTCTGTCCTTGTTCTTTCCAGGAGAAGAAAAAAGGGATAAGGGAATATTTCCTCATCCACCCCTTCCATTGTGCTTGTAGCTGTGTGCTGTGCTCAGTTGAGTGTCCCTCCACCTCCTGTGCTGTCCCCATGCCATGGTACTGTTATAACCGGTGGAATAAATACCAGGAGATGTCTATGCATTCATTTTTCTCCTCAAGCTCTATTTTCCTGAGCCAGGTTTAGGGGTGCTCCTTTACAAGGGAGGGATGGGAGCACCAGGGAGAATTTCCTGGCAGCAGCATCCCAAAGAAAGCATCGCTTCTGGTTGTGGTCACATTTGGGACCAAAGGGATGCTACAAGCACCTCATTGTTAGCAGCCAGGTTTAAAAGCAAACAAAATTGCCATTTTTTCCCAGGTTTTTGGCTATTTTAGTATAAAACCTTCAGAACACTCAGTTTTGGGCACCGCAGGGGTGTCTGCAGCACTGCTCTGAGCAAGGACACGTCTCTGCAGGGATGAGCCCATGATAAGTACAGGTGTGACTCCCAGCCAAAGCAGCCCCAGCCAGATGGCAGCCTGGCAGGCAGTGGGCTCCTGCAGCGAGGCTTCCTAGAAAAACTTGGCATGGGCTGGAAATTTATTACTCCAAATCCCAAGGGAGCTGAGTAACTGCACTCTGGTTTTGTGGGGGAGGTGGGTCATCCAGCAGAACACAGGAGAGAGTGCTAGGAATCTGATATTGTTGTTGTTATTATTATTATTAATCATTAGTGATGATGATGATGGATGCTGGATCAGGCTGTGACTGGGACTGCTGGGCCAAGAGATTCCTTTCTGCCCCCAGTTCCCTGTTAATGCTATACCAGGGCCAGGTAATTCTGGGAAACTCCTCATATCCATCCATGAGAGGGCAGACAGACAGAGGCAGCTCAGGTGTGATGCTCTGCCTGTGAGGACATATATCCTCATGACACTCCAGCCTCAGGAACCAGAAGACCTGCCAGCATTTCTGGGGATATTTGCCCCCAGGGATCCCAAATCCAGCCCCACACAGCTCTGAGAGCTAGGGAGAAATGAGGGAAGATTGGCAGGAGCAGCTTTAGCTCTGAAAGGAGATCATACCTGATGAGGATCAGCCCAAGCTGATTTAATCCCCCATCAGGAAAGGGATAGCAGAAAGTAGTCACGGACTGAGCTGAGCCCTTGGCATTTAAATCCCGGGCTGATGGCGAGGCATGATCAATAAACATCCAACAGGAGAGCAGGATCCCGACTGGAGCAGGAAGTGGTGGGGCTGGGGGATGCAGCCTTTCTGTTCATCCCACTCAAAATCAGCCAGGATCCTCTTTTCCACCTTTGCCCCCCTTCCCCTCTCCCTCATTCCTGACCCCTCAGCTCTGCTCCCCCCCGGCCCACGTGCTGCCACGCAAAGGCCGCGTGAAGCTCAGCGGGTTTATTTTAGGAGGCACCATGACCCCCAGGCATGTGAAAAGCAAAGCAGCACACGCTCCCCCCCGCCTGGCTCTGGGAGACGTGTTAAGCTTCAGCAAAGCATTGCCGGCAAAGTCTTCAAAGCACTGGGAGCTCCGAGGATGCTCCGAGCTTGCATCCCTACTCCCATCGCTGGATTGCTGCCTGTACCAGGGAGGAGAGGCTGGGATGGAAGGAGAAGCATTTGGGATGGGGGAGCAGGGGCAGCCAGCTCCCCTCCTGCCTTTTCTTTGCCCATCAAGAGATGCATCCCGGTTTCCAGTGTTCCTCGCTGCTGGATCCCTGAGCATCCCTGCAGCCAAACATCCTGGCTGCCTCCATGCCATACAACTGCTGCAGGCATCAAACACACAGGCTAAAAATCTTAAAGCAAAGCATTAGTGTGGATTAAAGCAGAAAATGTATTTTTTTTCTCTTCTACGCTCCCTATATAATTCCCTCACCTGTGGGGCCAGGGTTGGGATGGATTTGTCCAAGTGAGCCCTTGCTGGCTGCTGAAGGATGCCAACTGCAGGGAATTCTGTGGATAAAATAAATTTTATTGACAAAACTGCCCTCCTGCACCAGTCCCTTCCTTACCTGGCCACAGAATCTTCCTCCTTCCTACTCAGAAGCTTAGGATGAGCAAGTGGTTTCCCTGATGGATTAAGCATTAAATGAGCAGTTGTTAAAGTGCAGGAACAATGGAGCCACCATGGAAGGCTGGGGGAATCTCCCTTCTTTTTGCAGGCAATTAAACCTCTCTGCGAGCTGAAGAAAGGGATGGTCCCATCCATCCAACTGCTGATGGTCCAGCTATTGGCATTAATCCAGATTAAAGAGCCCTGGGAATACCCAAGGTTGGTTCCACACCCTGACCCAGCTCTCCTACTGAGTGTCTGAACTCACATTAACCCACAGACCAGCACCATGACTATGGCAACCCATCTGCCACCCCCGTGTCCTTCTCTGGGTGACAATCTGGCCCCAAGAGCCACCCCACGAGGGCTGGAAGAGCCCTTTGGGAGAGCTGGATGATAGCATGGATGGGACCAGAGCATGGCAGAGCTCATTCTCCCCATGCAGCTGAAGCCACACTGAGTGACAGAGGCCACAATGCCAGGCTGGGAAGTGCTTGCTTCGTGCCACTTCCCCTCCAGTGCGGGCAGTGACATTTGGGCAGTGCTCTGCTGAAAAGCCCTGATGCAGAAGAGACTCACATCCACCCCGACACAAAGCGAGGGCACCCCAAGCTCCCTCACCCCTGGGGGAGCATCTGAAGCCTCGTCCTGCTTCCAAAGGCTCCCGAATCAGCCACGCGTAAAGGCAGATGCGATTATCCGCGCCGGCTGCCACAGCCAGCCGGTGCAGCCATCCCCGGTGGCTCCGTGCTAGCCCTGGGCCAGGGAAGGACACGGGGTTGGAAAGCTCTTTAAAGCCTTGGGATATAATCTCTGCTCAGAATAATAAAAAGATATCAAAGTGCCTTGTCGCATCTGCCCAAGAAGCTCTTCACCAGTTTGGGAATGGAACAGCTGGCACAGGGGCAGGATGTGGGGGGAAGGATGTCTCAGAAAGAGCTTGGCTGAGGTCATGGCTCAGAATATCCCCAGGGCCCCCCAAAAATCCCCCCCATCCAGTCCCTCTGCCTTCCCTCCCAGCCCAGCCCAGTCGTTCTTCACCCGCCACAGAAATCTATTGGAGAAAACAGGATTTTACGTAACAGCTCGTGTCGTTCTGCTCCGTGTTTTCCACACACACAAAAAATAAAAAGATGGGAAGTGAAAACAAGGTCAAACCTTGCTTTGGCTGCCTCGTGTCCCCAGGGAGCACAGGGAAGGAGGGCACTGCTGGAGCAGAGGAGGGGACACCCTGGCTCTGCTCCTGGGGGACAGGGATGAGGATCCCCAGCCCTCCTTGATGGCTCCAGGATCCCATGCTGGCTCTGGGTCCTGGGCTTGCCTGGGGATCCCTCTTAGGGCTCAAACCACAAACCTGAGAGTGGAGGAGGCAGAGAAACCAAAATTAGCATTTATTAAAGACAATAAATTACATTCCCTTGAGATACAGTAGATTTTTGAGACAAGTCCTTTGTTTTGTAGGACAGGCAGACCTCAGCACCCTTGACAAGTGACTCCTGGCAATATGATTTGGATCTCGGGGCTGTCAGAGCCCTGAGGAGTTGAGCAGAGCAGGCACAATGCTGAGGATATCTGTCCCTGAAGATGACTGATTCCTGCTCATGTCTGACTCAATCAGTCTCTGCTGAACACTGCTCACTGGTGATGCAGTCAGTACCTGCCAGACTCCAGGTTTAGAAACGAAAAGCCTCATTCCCAGTGCTCCAGCAGAGAGAGGAAGGTATGGCTGGGCTGGGACAGTGCAATGGACTGCTGGAGGCTGTATGAGCCGCAGTGGGTGCAGAGGTAGATGCTGGGTGAGGAAAGCACAGCAGGGCATTCTTGACTACCCTGAGCTCCCGGCTGGGATCTGTAGACCTGGGCTGTGCAGACGCTCCCCCAGAATTTGGGAGGTGGAAGAAACACCCAGCCAAAAAAGCAGGGTGGATATTCTGCTGGAGCCTGGTGCCAGGATAAAAATACACATCCCGTGGCAGCCAGCGGAGGGAATTAGAGTGGAATAACCTGCCTGCTGTGGAAGGAAAGGCTGCAGCAGCAGACGGTCGAGGCAGGGCTAGGAGCGAAATGAGCTGATGCCAGCACCTGGGAGAGGAGGCAGATGGCCCTGTGGACCCCCTGGTGATGGGAGCCCGAGGGTGACTCTCAAGGTGTTACCCTGATGTGACGGGGATGGAAGCCTCATCCTTCTGACAGCACCTCTGCACAGGGCAGCGAACAGCATCCCACTGGCCTGGGAATCACTGCAAGGTACAGCCTGTGCCAAGGGACAGAGGAGTCTCACCTGGCTGCACACACCACTGTCACCCAGACTCGAGGATGACCTCATGTGTGGGGTCAGAATCATCCGCAGGCAGGGACATCCCCATGCCTGTGGCAGCTGGAGGGATATTCCCTGCCAAGTCCCCTCTGAAGAGGAGGACTCACCGCTCTGGATGGGCTCTGCCAGTGCCTCCTTGCCCATGGACTGTGCCTCCCGCACCTTGAGCTGATCCTTCAGGTACTCAGCTCGGGCCATAAGCGTCTGGATCTGGCACAGAAAGAGATGACACAGTCTCTCTGGAGTCAGGTCAAGGGGACAGGTGGGTGTCCTGTGGCTGGAACTCACCTCCGCATGGAGCAGTTCCCGTCGCCGTCCTGCTGGCTCTGCTGCAGAGGGAAGAGCAACGTGCCGTCGCATGAGGAATGGGAGCAGGATCCATCCCTGCCCTCCAGCCCCCATCAGAGCCTCAACCCACCAGCCAGGAGGAGCAGCAGCTCCCCCAGACTCTGCTGGTACAGCTCCAAGGTGTCACCATCATCCCTGCCTTCCTCCTCCTGCAAAAGATCCAAGGGACCAGCTACAACTGGGGAAATCCATTGGCTCGCTCCCCACCAGGTTTGCTCCTTCCTCTTCCACTCAAGGGAAGAGGGGACCCCCAAACCCAGCCCTCACCTTGGCAATGGCAGCTGAAGCCATTTCCAGAGCTGCACAGAGCCGAGGCTTATCCTTGGCCATCTCTGTAAGGAGACACAGCAATGGGGATTGCCCAAAATCTTCACCCTTCAGCCCAAAACTCCATCAGTGCCCTCTGCCCACTCCAGCACTGGCGGATCCCCAAAACTCCACTACCTTTAAGGAGCTCTCTGGCTGGGTTCCCTTTCTCCAGTAGGTTCTTGTTCCTGGAGTTGACCAAAGCCTTCAGATCCTCTGCTCTGGAGATATACTGCCCCACCTGCACACACTTAGGTGGTGAGGGGATGTCATGGGGGACAGAGGATGGGACTAGGGCCCCCCACCTTCCCAGAGGTTTTTGGCTCACCTTGGCCCGGATGGCTTCTTTCCGCCGTGCATCCCTTTCATCTGAGTGGAGTGACCAAACACTGGGGTGAGCAGGCTGAAAAATGGCCTCTCCCAGGGAACTTCCCCCCAAAATACACCCAGGACACACACAGCCCACAGGGGGGACTCACAGTGCAGTGCCGGCACAAAATACTCCAGGGCTTTGCAGTAGAGGGAGAGAGCAGCATTGGCATCCCCCTCCTGATCCTTCCTCACTGCCTCTACCACCAGCTCAGTCTGGGGAACATGAGGGGGGGCTCAGGAATCAGTCCCCCCACATTCCCAGGGTGCAGCCCCCCAGCTCCCCGCTCACCGCCTTGCCAAGGCTCTCAGGACCAGGGATGTGCTCCATGTCCACGAAGGGGTGGGCAAAGAAGCGCTCGAAGGAGATGCGCTTCAGAGGGTCCCTCTCCAAGAGCTGTCCCAAGAGATCCCGGCATTCCGAGGAGAGCTGGGGTCGGCTGGGAAGCTGGGGAGGGAAGGGGCTGAGACCACTGACTGCTGTGAAAACCCACCCCATCCCACCCCATCCCACCCCACCCCATCCCATCCCATCCCATCCCATCCCATCCCATCCCATCCCATCCCATCCCATCCCATCCCATCC
>JAWWEW010000017.1:20942363-21025218 GCA_035583185.1 Anabacerthia variegaticeps | reverse complement strand
ATCCCATCCCATCCCATCCCATCCCATCCCATCCCATCCCATCCCATCCCATCCCATCCCATCCCATCCCATCCCACATTACCACTACAGCCCGGTCGCTGCGGATCTTCTCCTCCAGCTCGGTGAAGGAGCGGGAAGCAAAGGGCGGCTTCCCAAAAAGTGCTTCTGCAGGAGAAGAAGAATTGGGAGGAGAGGGAGAGGGGGGAACTGGCCCTGAGCAGACCTCTGGAGGGGTAAGAGCCAAAGCCCACCATAAAGAATGACGCCCACCGACCACAGGTCCACGCGGGCATCGTACTGCTGGCGACACACCATCTCGGGGGCCATGTAGAGGGGGGAGCCCCGCAGGACGTGCTTCTCATCCCATGGTGACATGTACTGAGCAAAGCCAAAATCTGGCAGGGAAAGAAAGAGCTCATGGAGGGACAAGAAGAAGGAATTCTCCCCCACCAGACACTCCCAGGGAGCCCTGACCTGCAAGCTTCAGCTGGGGGTTCTCCGGGGCGCTCAGGAGGATGTTCTGTGGCTTGAGGTCCAGGTGGGAAATGTTGCGGTCGTGGAGGAACTTCAGGGCACAGGCTGGGTGGATTGATGGGCACATGGCAGTGCAGCCCTGCCCCCCAAAACCCCCAGGGAGAGCTCCTGACAGAGGCAGTGTGGAAACCAGGCAGGCTGTCCTTACCAAGTTGCTGCAGGAAGATGCGTGCCACCTTCTCGGGGAGGATCCTGCGCATCCGGATGAAGCGGGAGAGGTCACCCCCAGCGCAGAACTCCATGATGAGATAGATGTGCTCACTGTCCCACTGCAAGACAATGAGACCCCCTCATGCCACCCCAGCCAGTCCCACCCACACAGGCTCACCTGGACCAGTTTGCCCAGTCGCTGGCACCAAGCCACATGGATATACCCATGGGAAGGCACGAGGGGTGCCAGCCAGAGCAGCTGTGGCTCAGAGTGCCCCCCGGGGAAGCCCCCAGCCCACCTGGAAGTCCTTGAGCTCCACGATGTGCGGGTGGCGGATGGTCTTGAGGATCTCGATTTCCGTCAGCAGGTTCTCCACAGACGCCCTGTTCAGGCTCCTCTTGCTCACACACTTGATGGCCACCACTTCACGCGTGTCCCTCTGCCGAGGAGGAGGAGGGGTCGCCCTAGAGCCCCCCACCCACAAAGCCACCCCGGGGTGCCCCCCAGCCCCCTGGAAGGGGGCGGAGGGGACACAAGGAACCCTTGTAGGAGGGTGGCAGGTCCCATGGGAGGGATACAGGGGCCATGTGCAGGGCTGGAAAAGAGGGGGTCCCCCGGGGATGGGGGCACAGGAGGGGGGCCCGGGGAGGTGCAGACCCCACCTTCCTGTACGCCTTATAGACAGTGGCGTATGTGCCGGAGCCGAGGCGCTCCGTCAGGATGAACTCGTCCAGGCGCGGCGGAGCCCAGCCCGCCCCGGCCATGGGGGACACACAGCACCAGAACACTGGTCCCAGTCCCTGTCCCAGTCCTGGTCACGATCCGGTCCCAGTCCCAGTCCCGGTCCTAATCCCGGTCCCAGTCCCAATACCGGTCCCAATCCCAGTCCCAATCCTAATCCCAATCCCGGTCCCAGTCCCAGTCCTGGTCCCAGTCCCAGTCCTGGTCCCAATCCCGGTCCCAGTCCCGCTCCCAGTCCCAGTCCCAGTAACCACAGGGTGCGGGAGCCGCTTCCGCTTTCCCGGGGTGCCACGGTGCTGGTCACACCCCAAACTCCGCCTGTATGGGTGGACCTGGTCACACCCCAAACCCCGCCCTGCCCGTGTCATCAGTCCTGCTCACACCCCAAACCCCGCCTGTATCACAGCCCTGCTCACACCCCAAACTCCGCCTGTATCACAGCCCTGCTCACACCCCAAACTCCGCCTGTATCAGAGCCCTGCTCACACCCCAAACTCTGCCCTGCCTGTATCACAGCCCTGCTCACACCCCAAACTCCGCCTGTATCACAGCCCTGCTCACACCCCAAACTCCGCTCCCACCCCGAACCAGCCCACCAACCTCATCCATAGGCTGGAGGGGCACATTTACATTTGGAAGAGTCAGTGTTCCCAGCCTGTGGGTGAAAGGGTCTTCCACCCGGGAGGGGCAGGTTGTTGCCCCTTGTTTGTTTCGGTAAGACAGGTCAGAGTGGCTCAGGGGTTGGCTGGGTATGTGTAGAGCCAGAATGAAAGGGACACCTTTTGGATTATTCTGCATATTTAGAAGCGGTGGTGCTTGGAAAAAGAGCTCACATGGTGTTCCTGAGGCTGTGAGTTCAACCTAGCACAGGTCTTTTCTATCTGTTACTTGTCAACACGTGTTGTACTCTTTTGTACTTTAATACTTTTATACTCCTTTTATACTCTTTTTATACTCTATGTACTCTTTATACTCCTTTATATTCTGTATCCCTAAAACCCTATAAGTAAAAGAACTCTTCTCTACTTTACCCAAATAACATTGTCTTGGAAAGTTTTTTCCTTCCCCTTACGGCAACAGTTTGGCCTCGTATTTGGACCACATATACATTTTATTATTAACATTTTTTTAACATTAAAAGATCAGACATGGGAAAAACCCAATAATACAGGCGAAAAAGGGTGTTAAAATGCTGATTTCTGGGTCCCAGCCTCCTCCAGCGCCCCACAAGCACGGGTTTGGGGTCTAACACCACCCACATCCAGGGAAATGGGCACCACAAAGCCAAATCTGCATTAAATGCCCTCCCCAATACCCAAAACATAGGGCTGAAGCACGGAGCAGGGGGGATCAGCCCCCATCAACCCCTGCATCTCACCTGTGTCCCAAAGGACATCCCATCTTGGGATGCTGCTGAACACACATGGAAAGAGTTCCTTCCCAGCTGGAAAAATTTAAATTTGGGAGGAGGAAGGCAGGGAGGAGTCTTCCCTGGAGAAACAGTCATTCAAGGTTAGCTAGAGAAGGACGTTGCAGGCACTATTTGGTGGCTGAACCAGTGTCTTCAGTGCTCCTGCTGCTCCAAACGTAGAGCTGGGAGTCAAACCAAAATCCCTTCTTCTCCTCCCTCCCCTGGTTTCAAGTCACAGAGAAGACAGCCCCCACTGATCCCTTCTCCCTCTCTCCATGCCCAGAGCTGTCACCTGCAGGATGCTTGTGGAAGCAATGGATCTGCCACGGGGGAACAAGGAGAAGTGCACCACCTCACACTCCCTGCTGCTCTCAGATTTTCCTTCACGCCACTTACCCCGACTCTCAGGAAGCCAAGCAGTTATGAGGTCAAAATACAGCATCGTGTGAGTGTAATAAACCAGAAGTACAGTTTCTGTTCTTAAAATTAATGACAGACTACATGCACATTACAAAAACCCCCCAAACATCAGATAATCAAATTCTTTGTAGCAAAAGCCAAGAGAAGAGAGAGAGTAAAACCAAAAACCTCCCCTCATCTTCCTGCTACAGAGTGAGGGGAGGAAGAGACAACCACCTGGTAGGTCCTGGATAGAGAAATGTTTTTGTCTCAGAGAATGTCTCCCCGTTCTCCCCATACCCTAAAATAAGACAGAGAAAACTAAATCATCAAAACCGTAGCTCAGCTGAAGCTAAAAAACCTCTTCTTCTAAGGAGTCAGCATCACAGAGCTCACATGGTATCCCCAAAAAGTGCATTTTTAGGGAAAAAAAATAAATGAAGGTTGGTGTGATAAGGGTAGAGAAAGCAGGGTGAAGGCAGCCCAGGAAGGGCTAGTTTTGCTGGGAAGGGCTAGTTTCCCCGGAAAGCATTCTGTGCAGCTGAGGAGGCTGCCCCAGCCGCCGCATTCTGGAAGCTCCTGTTGGTGAGGATGCCTTGGGAAAACTCTTCTTGGGCCCTTTGAAAACTGGCTCCTGTGCGTCGATACATGGAATGCACCTGGGAACAAAAGGAGATGGAAAAAATTAACAAAATCCGTGTGAAGCTGTGGAATTACTGCACATGCCTTGCTTTTCCTTGGCTCTGCCACTAATCAGCTCTCTTGACAGCCAGTGGCTCCACAGCTCCCAGCACGGGATGCTGCAGATTTCAGGAGACCCTCATTTGCTGTAAAATACATAGTTCTCGGCAAAATTGCTGGTTTCAGACACACAACTCCACTCCTCACACTGTGAGGGCACAGACTTAACCTGGTATTTACTCAAGGGCAGGACCTGAAGGTTCCAAAAAGCATCATGTATTTCCTTCAAGACAAATGCAGGAGAAAAGAAGAAGCAGCAACAGAAACAGGATCAGCCCAGACTGCCCTTGACTTCTCCAAAGCTCCATTTCTGCTGTTCCTGCAGAAATCCACCTCCGGTGTGGTCAGGCAGAAGGAGGGTTGTGTTTAAAAGCCAGCAGGAAGGCACTCGCTGGGATCTCACCAGGATTTGAAAAGTCCCACAACAGGGAGCAGTGATTATAAAAACCTGGATACTGAACAGAGCTGTGGCCACCTCTGTTCAGCCAGGTCCAGGCAGGACAAGGGGGAATGGTTTTAAACTGAAAGGGAGCTGGTTTACATTGGATATTAGGAAGAAATTCTTTCCTGTGAGGGTGGTGAGGCACTGGCACAGGTTCTTTCAGAAAAGCTGTGGCTGCCCCAACCCTGAGAGTGTTCAAGGCCAGGTTGGACGGGGCTTGGAGCAACTTGGTCTAGAGGAAGGTGTCCCTGTCCATGGCAAGGAGTGAAACAAGAGAAGCTTTAAGGTTCCTTCCAACCCAAACCCTTCAATGATTCTATGCTTCTAAAGGGAGGTTATTTCCTACCTCAAGTGTTGAAGAAACTTGGCATCCATGCAGGGAGCACAGGCAAAAATACTTTTCTTAAAGTCTCTTGGCCTGCCCGTGCCTTGATTCCATCTTCATTCCCGGACAGGTGAAAGAGGCAGAAGCCCCAGGATGTCCTGGGAGCAGCCTGACCTCTTTACCTCACCTCCAAGCCACTCACCTGCTTCAGGAGGAAGAGGGAGAGAACGGCACACAGCGTGAAGAATGCTGCCACCACCATCATGATAACTGCCACAGCCAGGTTCCCGTGCACCTCCGACAGTGCAGCAATCCATCCGCTGTGAGGAAGATGAGAGTGGGGTGAGTATGGACACCATTCCATCACAAGACGAGATGGAGCAGTGGAAGAGGCACCCACAGTTGCACAAGAGCTTTAGGGGAAGGTCAGAGGGAAGTTCAAACTCTGAAAACAGGAACCCAGAGCTCATCCAGGCCCTCATTTTGGGGGGAGTTTCTACTGTTACTTTGATAAGGACCATGTTCATCCCATTCACATTCCAGTCCTGGGCCACCTCCCTTAAGCAGAAAAGTCAACTTCTTTGGCACCATCAGTGACTTCCACAAACACCTACTCAAAATTCAACCAAGTAGGGTAAAGATAGGCTGGAAGAGCTAAATTGCAAGTGATCAGCTAGCAGGTCTGGAGCCTGGATTTATGTGCCACCCTGACAAGGATGTAAGCATTGGGAAGGGAAGGAAGAGAAAGGAAAGGATGAAGTTGGTGAGGTCCTGGCACAGACTGCCCAGAGAAGCTGTGGCTGTGCCATCCCTGGAAGTGTTTACAGCCAGGTTGGACAGGGCTTGGAGCAACCTGGTCTAGTGGAAGGTGTCCCTGCCCATGGCAGGGGGTGGAACAAGACGGGCTTTAAGGCCCTTTCCAACCCAAATCAGTCTGTGATTCCATGATTCTAAGTTACAGTTACAGAAAGGAGGAAATTAGGAGTTGTTGAAGGGAAGTGGCAAAAAGACTGCTGGAAGTTACCAGTGCTTGGCTGTGGGTCAAAATACCAAGACACCTCACTCAAAACACTCTCTTGGGTGCTGGAGAAAGGAATCTTTTCAACTGCTAAACCAAGCACACTGTGAGCCACCGGAAGAGAGGGAATCAAGCAAGCCAAAACATCCCATCTGATGTGCTGCACAGCTTCTCACTCGTCACAGGAAGCAGAAAGGCACACCATGCACTGCAGCCAAAAATATATGAGCTGTCTGGCAGGAAGAAATGGAGCAGAAAGCTCCAGGCAGGCTCTCCTAACCAGACTGAACCCAGAGTGCCCCTTCCCCATCCTTCATGACTCAGGCAGCAGCAAGGGAGGCCATCTCTGCCCACGAGCCCTTCTGCAGGCAGAGGGCAAAAATAGACAGCAGCTTCACTGCTCACCTGAAGGCTTCCCCTCAGGAGAACAACCACAAGCTGTTAACCTTTTCCCTATTCTCCATAACTCCTGAATGTGATCTGTGGCCAAGGCAGCAAGGCGAAAAGAAAGGCTGTGCTTTCCCTGCAGGGCACAGCTGCTGACACGAGGCTGCTGGACCCACTCCAGAAGCCCAGGCTCATCCTTCCGTACAATGTCACTGAGAAAAGCATGAGGGTAAAAGTCTCTCTGCTTATTTTTCTGAAGCACAGACCACCAATAATACACTCCAGAGAAATTCAGGAAGAGTTTGGGGACAGAGTCAGGCTGGTAGCAACAGCATCAAGCTAAGCTACACCCAGATGCCAGGTCAGAGATCCCTTGGGCCCACACTACCTCTATCAGGGAAGGCTCCAGTTTAACACAAGGCAGTCTTGGTCAACATTAGAGACTCAGCAGCAAGACAGAGCAAATATGATCTGTATTAAGTAAAGGAGAAGGCAGCACACTCTGTGACAGAGTTGTCACAGAATCCCAGAACAGTTTGGCTTGAAAGGGATCTTAAACCCCATGATATTTCACCTGCTCTGCCATAGGCAGGAACACCTTCAACTAGACCAGGTTGCTCCAAGCCCCATTCAAGCTGGCCTTCAAGACTTGCAGGGATGAGGCAGCCACAGCTTTTCTGGACAATCTGTGCCAGGGTCTCACCACTCTCACAGGGAAAAATTTCTTGCCAGTGTCTAATTACTCACATACTCCCATCAGCACTGGCTGCAGCAGTAGCAGAGGAATAAGTGTTTCCTGTGACTAGGATGGGAAGAGCAGAGGAGGGAGGCAGCCCAGCTGGGATCTGCCAAAGCTGTGCAAGGAGTGAGAGAAGAAAACCATGGGAAAAGAGGCCCCAAAGCTTCTGACAGTCACAGCCCTGGTGAGAAAAAGGATCTGCTTAAGGATGTGACACGGCAGGCAGTGAAACCAAGCTTACCTGTCTCCCCAGCCAGGAATGCCAACAGCCTGGATGATGTAGATTGCTATTTGGCAGAAGAAGACAAAAAAGAAGACGAAGAAGCTGAAGGAGCTGTCAGACCTGTGGGAGAAATGGCAGCAGGAGTGAAACCCATGATCCCTGCACAGCCTCCCTGCTCTAAGAGGAAGGGCACAATTTCAGTGAATTCCTTTCTCCAGGAAAAAGCTGCAGAGGGGAAGTGATTTGGGGAGGAATTTGGGTATCCACACAACTTAATGTGTCCACTGCAAATCCAATGCTCTGCCCAGCACAAGATAAGTTGAAGGCAACTCTCTTAATATGTGCAGGGTACTCAACATTAAGGTACTTAACGGTGTCTCAGAAAGGAATAAAATGAATAAAAAATGAATTAAAAACATCCAATGATTGGCTAGGCTTGGACTGCAATTTGAAAAAGGATCACCATAATTAAGTTCTATCAGATAGCTCTAATATGCTTAGGAACATAGGGGGTTTGATTTATCTAATGATGCGAAGAGCTGGAAAAATCCTGCAGGCAATATACAATGGGAACAGATAAACCCAAAGCTTCTCCCACTTAAAGATATATCCCTTTTACAGAAAACAAAAACCAGTACTTGCCTGAAAGCCTTGTAAATTGGTCGGTACCAACAGAGAAAGGCACAAGGGGTGAATAAAATTAACCAAAGAATCGAGAGACCGAAGTCTACTCCTCTGTTATTATCAACCGTGAACCACGCCAGACAAGCGAGCAGGTTTAGGAGCAGGGTAATGGAATGCACTGTTTGGGGTGGAAGAGAGAGAAGAAAACATCATTAAGCTCCTGGAAAATCCAAGGCGTCCCTAATCTCTCACTGAACACACTGAGCGCTGCAGAAATTAAGGAGACTTTGCACCATCTAATTCCATTGCTTCCCTTGGAAGGAAAACATAGCTTAGCCTAAGAAGCTCATCTGATTCTGCTGCTTACAGCCAAATCTCAAATAATTGTTCAAGTCTCCATTAAACAATTAAAATTCTGTCATGAATGAGCTTCTCCCGAAGCATAAACTTGGGAGTTCTTCATATTTGCCTTCATAAAAAGGGAGGGAAACATGACTTATCCTTGAAGACAACATGGACAGAATATTCTGTGTGACAAAGCTCAGCTTTTGATACACACCTTCTTAGAAAGATTTTTTTACTGCAGTTCAAGCCATTACTTACACATCCACAAGTAATACAGCATCTTGCATATCCGCTGGTAGTCAGCTGGGATGTCTGCAGAAAAATCCTGATAAAAACATGGCTTGATGGGACACCTCTTGGGAAGAGGGGGCCAGTTGTTCTGCCTCGCTGTGGAAGAAAGAAAGGAGCTCTTCACTTGCTCTTCTGTCATTGAAAGCCTAATTCGCACCTCATAATTTCCAAGTAGCCATTCAGATATTGTTTAATTCATACATAAAAAGCTTGGGAGAGCCCAGGGGTTGGTCAGTACCTATGTATGAGCAGGAAGCACAACAGGAATGTGATAAACTGCTGACAGAACAAGGCAGACCAACCTAGCTTGGGAGCTTTTCTCTGGGGAAGGCAGAATTTCCCTGCAATGGCCAAAGGGCTATCACAAGCATCATCACTCAGCTCTGCAAGCCCAGATTCAGCCATTTAAAACCAAGATTAGGGAGAAATACTGGTTTATTATGCTTAAGAGAGCCTTGAGAATGAAAAAAAAGCTCTGTTGCTCTCAGTGAAAAGCCTTAACCTGGCAGTAGCTCTGACACAGCTACAAAACTGGTGCTTGAGATCTTTTTGTGGTGAAATGTAGCTGCTGAGAGCACACTCAAGGGACAGAGCAGGGACTCACCAGAGCTGGCCTCCAGCACCCTACCTCTAAGCTCCTTTCCCATCTTGGAGGCTACAGGATAACAGATACAGTCACAGGAGGATTGCCACAGCTGTGAAGGAGTAGAGGAAAGCCTAAAAAAGCTTCTAGAAGAGCTATGCACACTTGGACAAGCTGAGCTTTCCTGAAATCCTGACAAATCAAGCAATCCAGGCTTCCCTGGGCATCCCAGTGATGGCAAGCAGGGTGCTGCAGGACACAGTACTCACGGTTAATGCTGGCTGCATTGCTCTGCAGTTCCCTTTCCTTCTTCTCTAGCTCAGCTGCCTTCCTCTCTAACTCTGCCTGCTGCTGAAGCAGCCCCGCCTGTGCTGCTGCAGCCACAGCCTAAAGCAAGGGAGAAAGAGGTTAGTCCTGCCCTAGGTCAGGCAGTGGTGGCACCACCAGCAAACACACCAAACTGGAAGGGAAGCAGGGCAGGGGACAACATGAAAGCTCAGTCTTAAACACCTTAACTCGTTCTGCCTTACCTGCTGAAGGACAAATTCCAGATCAATGCAGACCTCCACCCCGATGTCCCTCTCTTATCCCTCTCCTTATACTACAGGAAGATAGGACTGGCTTACTGGCTTCATTCCCCATCTTCTGTGCCCTTCCTTTTCACTGAAGCTGTGCTTTTCTCACAGCTTTTTCTACCTCATTGCTCTGAGCACCTCACAACAGAGCAGTGAGCAGGACTCCTGGGCTTACCAGGACAATTCCCTTTCCAACTAGGAGAAGAAATGCAAGACAGATGGCTACCACACCTCTTAAGGATCTCTTCTACCTGTTTTGTATTCTGAGAACTGATCCTTTCTCCTAGCAGCCACAGCCTCTCAGCTCTTTGGATGAGGTGGTCCTGGCAGTCAGGTACTTGCATTTATGCTCCTGGCACCAAGTGTGTGTCTGACCAGACACCAAAACTAAGCTGAAAGCATTAGCAGGATACATTCCACAGTTTCCAGAGGGAAGCCAGAGCCAAAAGGACACATGGCAAAGCGAGCTCTGCCACCAGAGGGACAGGGAAAAAGGCATAAGAAGAAATGCATGTGTGTAGTCCCTATAAATCTCTGCTTCCCAAATGGACATTGAAAAGATCACCTGCAGCTTCACACACACAACCCCAGAGAATCCCATTCCGCTACTGTTCCCACAGAGGCCTCTGGGAGCTCCTGGAGGCTGGGAAAGCAGCAGTGAGGAGCTGCCATACCTGGGGAGTGGGCTCCACAGATGTCTGCAGAACAGCCGGCTGCGAGTGGCCCGAGGGCTGCGAGGCTGGCGTCGTCCGGGCTGCATTTGTCTGCACAGAAATCACCAGCAACAAGGTAAAAAACATTGCAGAAGAAATAAAAAGGGATTTTGATTAATTGTTTAAATGACAAATCTTGGTTTCCTGTTCTCCTTCTCCCATCCGGCTCATGGCAGCAGCCGAGGAATAAGAATGCAGCTCTCCCAACGATCTATCAATGGTATTGCCATGGCAGTTCAGTGCCCAACCCATGGACCAAATAAATCCTGATGTGTCCTGCCACAAACCATCTTCCCCTTCATACTTTATATGGCCTTCCCATGAGTCAGCAGCCAGCTGGAGAGAAGCTGTTCAATTTGAGTGGAGATGCCCAGTTGGGAGTTTTTTAGTGCTCCAATGCAGGAACAGTTGCTTGCAGCTTGCCATGAGCTGCATTCCATGGGGAAATCAGCCGTGAATTCCTCTTCTCTTAAGTTGCACCTACCAAGGGACTTTTTACACCACTAAAACCACCACAAGACATGCAGGGCACAGACACATGGCACGTACCAGCTGGGAGCTCTCAGAAAAGGGGTTGAATTCATCCAAGCCACTTTGGCTGGTGTTTGTGAGCTGTGTCACTGAGGGATCCTGAAAGGAGAGAGCACAGGGATCAATCAGCCTCGGATATAGGGCATCATCACTTATATCATTGAATTGTTCAGGTTAGAAAAGGTCTTTAAGATCATCAAGTCCGTGTTATCCACACTGCCTGCCTTCCATCCACTCATTAGCTGGGAATTGGATGGGATGAAACACAGGCTTGCCACTGTCAGATGGCCTTGGCTGGCATGGAATTTAAATATTCAATGAGATGAATATCAGCAAGGCAAGATTTGTGGGCAGAAATAAATTGCTGTTCAGCCAAGAGGTACATTTGTACAACTGCAACATGCTTTTGGTACAGGAACCCTTTGTGCAGGCTACTATTGTTTACCTACAGCAAGTTATTTCTAATTTCCAGGGATTTGGATTAATTCATCCACGGTCAGAATGCTGCTGGACATCTAGAACCACCTCCCAAACCTTACCTGCACCTCATAAAACAAGCACAGAGCCACAAAGTACAGCAGAGCCACACAAAAATGAGGTTCTAGATACAACTGGTCCTGACTGAGAGATGTCAGCAGGCTAAATGTCAATGATTGTTCTGAAAAGGCAAAACTCCAGGGAAAATTGAGCTGGATGTGTGACACCAATTATTTTAGGAGGTTTTAATGCTGCTGGCGTAACAGCTGTTTTCACTTTTACTCAAAGCATCTCCCACTCACCTCCATCAAATGCTCTGGTATTTAAAAACAGGCTCTCTGCATGACTGAGAGGACTTTTCTCCCCTCACTTGCAATGCATGCAGCTATTTTTATATCCTTTTTTCTACATACTACTTTCAAAAGAGAGATTCCTCTTTGACAGCCAGATGTTGACCTCTGGAGTGCTCCTTTCCCGAGCTACTACAGAAACAAGGTCCTTTTTGAACTCGGAAATCCTTCTGCCTGGCAACCCGAGAGCTGGGTGTGGGTCAAAAAATTTAAAAATAGCCTTGTACCCCTCCCTCAGCAACTTGTGTGTCCAGATCCGTCATTCTAATCTGGTGTTTAATGGGCTGAGAAACCATTGAGGCTGCACCGAGGTGAGAGTGAGGCATGCAGGGGCTCACCGAGCAAGTGCACTGCAGGAAAATCCCTCTGGAGTCATTCCCGAGGTTTTAGCGCAGCCTTCAGCTGAGCAGGATACACACAGAGCAGTTAATGAGTAACTCCACGCACTTCCTCGATAGCAGACACTCCCTCCTAACAGGTTGCACTAGTTTATGAATCACCCTGGCTGAGGGATGGCAGATGAGGAGGATTTGGATGCTGCTCGCTGAAGCACAACTCACGAGCAAGAAAGGGCTGTAAAAATTAGGAAGCACCAACAGAACTACCACGCTGGAAATAAAACCTGTGCCTTTATTTCACTCCTGACTTCTCTGGAGGCTTCAGCTTCACCAGTTTTGCAGAGACAAGGCTGTCAGCATGAGTTTACAAGTCACTTCATGCACAAAAGCTTCCTCACGCTAGCACAAACCCTTTAATCCCAAGCAGATGAGGCCCCAGCCACACTAAAGTCCAGCAGAAAACTACATGAGGAAGAAAACCCCCTTAAAGGCATGGGAAGTATAACCCTCAGAAGAGCCTGACCATTCAGGCTGGGAGGAAAGTGCTGGGAAATAAGGAAAAATGCTACAATACCACAGTAAAACACACATTTTACTTCCCTTGGGTCACCTCCATTCCAAAAGAAAGCTGGAGGCTCATCAAGGGCAAGAGTGCAGCACCACTGTTTCTCTGCTCCCAGTTGCACCACAGTTTGATTTCAAAGGCAGACAAGCTCTCATCTCACTGCACAGCTTTAAAAAAATCACAACATTAGGGGGTAAGGCCGAGGCACAGCAGCTCAGCTTAACTGGCCTGTTATTGCATCTAAAATAGAAACCCAAAGAGAAGGGAATTTGCAACAAAGCTGAAGTTTTTGGTCACATGCCTTTGAGCCCTGGATAGAGCAGGAAGGAAAACAGAGGGTGATATAGAGGCAGCAGCTTCTGCAAGCCCAAACCAGGCAGCATGAAGGATGAGTAACCACCAAGAACGCAGAGATGAACACAAAGTTGCCCACAAACTTCAGGTTTTATAGTTACTTTCTTTAAGCTACGCAGCAAAAGGCAGCTGACCCTCCTGAAACAAGCACAGGCCTGATCCTTGGCAAGGGTCAGGAAACAGGGTCTCAGTAAAGCCACAGAGCCACTTGAAGCCACAAAAAGTATGTCCAGCCACAAGCCTCATGTTCACAAATCAGTGAATGTCTTGATCTGCAGGATGCCAGCAAGCAGATCCCATTTGCTGCCCTTCCTCCCAGCACTTCCTCAAGCACCAGGGATACATGACATCATTTTTCATGGCTTCAAATGCCCAACTGCAGAATAAATTTGTGTTTTGACCAAATTATATGGACATGAAGATTAAAATTTTCCAATGCAGCTTAGCACATATAAGAAGTTGCTGTCACACTGTGCCAGCTGCTAAAACGTTTTTATACAACAGGTTTGTGCAAGAAATTATATTCTCTCATTTCTTTCTGTTCCTACAGATTAAAGAAACAAAATGAGATGCCTCTCTAGATAAGATCAAGGCAAAAGAACTCAGCTGACAGTCACCTGGAACTTAACATAGTTGTCTAAATATCACATTATTGCCCCAAATATCACCAGTCCTGCAGACTCAGAGTGCTGCCACTGCTTGGAAGATGTACTGAGAGAAACCTCAAGGATTTTATTATTGGTATCTCTAAAAAGAATAGAGGTTTTCAGCTCTGCCTGAAGCTTGGATCAAAGTTTTGTAGGCAGCTGCCACTTCTAGCAGGTTACTGGATAAACCAGTAAGTTAATCATCTCTCATTAACCAGTTACAATAAGAAACAGAAAAGCTGGAGATATTTTTAACAGGACCAAAGCAGCTTATTTTATACCAAGTTTAATGAACACCATGAACAAAATCTCCTTAAAAGGCAAAGATCCTCATCATGTCAGTATTTGAAGAGTATGAAGCATTATACTGGGATCCCCGGCAAGGAAAGAGAACCCTGGTGCTGTGACAAGAGAGATTCATCAGTGTGATAGGGCTGGGAGGGTGAAGATGCTTCTAGTCTTTCCAGTGCATGTGGAAGGGGATGTCAGTGGGCAACTGACCACTGAGCCAACACCTGGATCCAAGCCCTGACCTGGAATGGGTTGTCCCATATCTGGAGATTCCGCTTTAAATCAGAGCAACAAGGCTTTGAGGTCTGGGAAGCAGCAGCCGGAGATTCTCACAATCAGCTGCTGAGAACTGGGGAATTTTTCTTTAAAATAAGGTCAGACAAAACCTCATAGTCCTGAAAGTAGGATATAGAGCCTGCCACAAAGACCAGAGAAGCTGCAAAGAGCAGTCAGACAGGGGCATCCATGGTCTTATTTCCCATTGAAAATGAGCCTGACATGGGAGTTACCTGCTAGAAATCACCTCCAACCTTTTTTGTTTGAACAGTGAATAAAGTGTGAGCACAGCCCTGTTCAGTCAGATACCAGGACAACTTTATTGTGCACAAAGCAGGTGAAGAGGACCTGAAGGGAGCTGACAAGAAAGCTGGAGAGGGACTTTTTACTATGGCATGGAGCAACAGGAAAAGGGGAAACAGCTTCACAGTGACAGGGAGTGAGATTAGATTGGATATGAGGAGATTCTTCCCTGTGAGGGTGGTGAGGCACTGGCACAGGCTGTCCAGAAAAGCTGTGGCTGTCCCATCCCTGGAAGTGTTCAAGACCAGGTTGGATGGGGCCTGGAGCAACCTGGTCTAAAGAAAGGTGTCCCTGCCCATGGTGAGGGTTGGAACAAGATGAGCTTTAAGGTCCCTTGCAACCCAAAACATTCTGTGATTCTATGAAAATTTACTTCCTCAATGCCAAAGCAACAAATCCCGACATGAAAAACAACATATTCCACCCCATGGAAGGAATATCACAGGAACACGGTCATCCCATCCCATCCCATCCCATTCCAGGATCACAAGAACATATTAAAATGAAAGCAAGGAAGAACATGATTTTTTTGATTCTGATTCCTCAAAACACTCAGGCTCCTGAAAAAAGAGTTTCAGTTGGGCTCAGCCCTGAAATCCAAGGTCAAGAATCACTCCGGGTGGATCACAACTCAGCCAAGCAGTAAAGGTGAGGTTAAACTCACAGATGGGAGCCAAAGGCCAGACATCGATTTTCACACCACTGCACAGGCTCCAGGTCCCAGAGGCCACTCCAGGCCAACTCCTTGCATAAATGACCCATTTTCAGAGCACAGGGGTTAACCCAGAGAGGAGAAAGCCAGTGAACATAGACCAAGTCCTCAGTGACCTCAGCAGGAATCCCATGCTTTGAGTCCTAAAATCCATAGCCAAACGCTGCACTTTGCCTTAAGGGCTCATTGATTGGAGCTGAAGCACCTTAAAATCAGACCCAGAAAGACCCAGCAGACAGCTGGACCACTAGGCAGCACACCCAAGAGAGCTTCAGCAAAGGATTATTTTTAATAAGCCCACAAATGAGGCATTCACGGCTGGTTTTGCACTCTGAGAGGCAGAAAAACCCCTCCCCACAGCCTGGGAAGGTGTGGGGTGACCGGGCCTGGCAGCACAGGGAGATGTCTTGAGGTGAGGAGCATCCTGGTCCAGGAAAGAGGTGGAAACTTCGAGGAAGGGGTGGTAAGATGAGTAAGATGAGCCCCAGTGGCAGAGGGCAGAGCCAGAGTGGGGGCTGAGGTGGAGCAGGACCCCCAGTCCTGGTAGGAGATGGGGTATGGGGAGGGGGAGCGGGATCCCATCCCGGCAGGAGGGAAGCACGGGGAAAGTGAGGGGGGACAGGGAAGGGGGACAGGGAAGGGGGACAGGACCCCCGGCCAGTGGGAATGGAGGGAATGGGACCCTGGCTGAAGCTGGGGGCTAAGGAAGGGGAACAGGACTTGTGTCTCTGTCTGGAGATCGGTATGGAAAGGAGGACGGGACCCCGAGCCTGGCTAGAGCGAAGCACGGGGAAGGTGAAAGGGTATGGAAAGGGGGACGGGACCCTGTCCCAGATGGGGGCTGAGGAAGGGGAACAGGACTTGTGTCCCCGGCTCCAGCTGCGGGATGAGGGAGGGGAGCGGGACCCCGGCTCCAGCTGTGGGATGAGGGAGGGGAGCGGGACCCCGGCTCCAGCTGTGGGAGGAAGGAGGGGCGCCCATCCCGCCCTCAGGCCGCCGAGGTCCCGCCCCCTCGCTCTGATTGGCCGAGGCGCGCCCGGGCGGCGCCGCCATTGGCCAGCGGCGCTTCAGTCAGCGCCACGTCCCGGCGGCGGGCGGGGGGAGCGTCGGGGCCGCGCCGGGCCAGGCCGGGCCGGGCGAGGGGCGCCCGCCCGTGCCTCGCACCCACCTGGAAGGGGTTGATGTCCACCGGGTCGGCGAACGGGTTGGTGTCGAAGCCCGACATAGGCGCGGTCCGCTGCGCTCCCGCTGCCGCCGCGCCCGCCGCCGCCGCTCCTGGCGCTTCCGGGGCACCCGCGTGACCGGGAGCCGCGTGACGTCACGGCGGCGCACGTACCTCGCGCGGTGTTCCCCCCATGGGCGTGGCCGCGTGACGTCACAGCGGCGCTCCTAGCGGGGGGGGCGAGGGGAGGGTGGGAGTGTTGGAGGGGAAGGGAAGGGAAAGGGAAAGGAAAGGGAGGGAAGGGGGTGGATGGTGTTCCCGGCTGAGCCATGGCGGAGATCCGGGGTGAGCGGGGCACCCCCTGTGCGGGATGGGGGTGGGGATGTGGACCCCCGCCCCGGGAATCCCCCCCCAGGGACGGTGGGGCAGAGGAACCGTCACCCCAGCCCGAGCATCCCGAAATCGCCATATGATGGTTGAAAAGGATAAAGGGTGCACAGTCAGACCCTGGGGTGGGGGTGGGGGCAGCAGCCATGCTCCCTTGGGGTAGGGTTCGGCCTGGGGATCGGAGCCGTGCTCCCCTGGCATGGGGTTTGGGATGGGGATCGGAGCCATGCTCCCTTGGGATGGCATTTGGGATGGGGTTTGTTCCCCCCCATACACTCTCCCCCTTCCCCAAACCCTTGGGTCTCCTACCTCCCTGATGCCCTCTCACTCTGCACCGGGGGGTTTGGGAGTGTTATTTCTGTCCCCTCCTAACATCTGACTTCTCTCCCATAGTGTTCCCCCTCTCCTGCGTGGTGCAGAACTATTCCTGGGGGAAGGTGGGCCTGGAGAGCGAGGTGGCCAAGCTGCTGAGCAGTGGTGACCCCCTTGTCCAGATCCAGCCTGACCGGCCCTATGCTGAGGTGAGTGCATCTGTGTGTGTCCATCCTGCTTGTGTGTCTGTCCTGTTCGTGTCTGTTCCTCCCCTATGTCCCTCCCACCCAGATGTGGCTCTCACCATCCTGTGTCCTGTCGGGACTGGATCCTGATCTGCACCCCCACCCTGCCACCTGTCCCCCTGTGGGGCTGCCTGGGTTGAAGAGGAGAAACCCGGTGTGATTCAGCCCCCGAGGGAGCTGCCTTGGCTACATGAATCACCTCTGGGGCCAAACAGCCTCTAGAAAAGCCCAAGTCATCCGTGTTGGCTGCCCAGCCCAGGGTTCCATCAGTCTGTCTGTCTCTCACAGCTCTGGATGGGCACACATCCTCGTGGTGATGCCATCATCCGAGATAATCGCATCCCCCAAAAGACTCTGGGCCAGTGGATTGCTGACAACCCCGCCTGCCTGGGGACAAAGGTGAAGGACACCTTCCAGGGATGCCTGCCCTTCCTCTTCAAGGTGCTCTCAGTCGATACTGCCCTCTCCGTCCAGGCACACCCCAACAAGGTAGGGAGAGCTTCAGATGGGCAGCCCAGCCGGACCCCGTGTCCCTGGGAATGTCACCTGGCTTCTCTCCTCCTCTACAGGAGCTGGCGGCAAAGCTGCACGCCCAGTTCCCTGAGCATTATCCTGATGCCAACCACAAGCCTGAAATGGCCATCGCTCTCACCCCCTTTGAGGGCTTGTGTGGCTTCCGACCCGTAGAGGAGATTGTCTCCTTCCTCCAGAGTAAGGATGAAGGGTGCACAGTCAGACCCTGGGGTGGGGACAGTAGTCATGCTCCCTTAGGATGGGGTTTGGGTTGGGGACAGGGGCTGTGCTCCCTTGGCATGGGGTTTGGTCTGGGGATCAGAGCCATGCTCCATTGAGATGGCATTTGGGATGGGGTTTGGGATGAGGATGGTGCTCCCTTAGGATGGGGTTCAAGGTGGGCGCCATGGCCATTCTTCCTTGGGATGGGGCTTGGGGTGAGGATGGGGGCTGTTCTCCCGTGCAATGGAGTTTGATGTGGAGACAGTTTGTGCTCCCTTAGGATGGAGTGCAGGGTGAGGGCACTGCTCCTCTGGGATAAGGTTTGGGATGGGGATGGGGGCTGTGCCCCCCTGGGATAGGGGTGCTGCTTCTGACTGGGGCTGTGTGCCCCTCGGATGGGGGTGCTGCTTCTGACTGGAACTGTGTGCCCCTGGGATGGGGGTGCTGCTTCTGACTGGAACTGTGTGCCCCTGGGATGGGGGTGCTGCTTCTGACTGGGGGTGGCCCCTCGTAGACGTCCCTGAGCTGCGGGAGCTGATCGGGGAGGTGGCAGCAGAGCAGCTGGAGCGCAGTGGGAGCGACGACCCCCGTGGTGTCTCAGCCGCCCTCCGTGTGTGCTTCACCCGCCTCATGAAGAGCGAGAAGAAGTTCTTTGTTGACCAGCTGAACATGCTGGTGAAGAGGATCTCCCAGGAAGGTGGGTCCTGGGGGAACAATCTGGGGGGCTGTGTTTAGGGTAGGGGCCAGGACACCCCTGGCTCCGTTCTCACGTTGTGCCTGGTCCCTTCCTGCGCAGTGGAGGAAGGGAAGGACACATCTGGGAGCAATGGGGAACTGCTACTGCGGCTGCACTCCCAGTACCCAGGAGACATTGGCTGCTTCACCATTTATTTCTTGAACCTGGTAAGGCTGGAGCCAGGGGAGGCCATGTTCCTGGGAGCCAACGAGCCCCACGCCTACCTGCGTGGAGGTGAGTGTCATGGTGGGGTCCCCTAACCCAGCATCCCGCAAGTACTGGCCATGGGGACATGTGGAAGGGCTGGGGTGGGCTCACAGCATTGCCTCATCCCTGCAGACTGTGTGGAGTGCATGGCGTGCTCTGATAACACAGTGCGCGCTGGGCTCACCCCCAAATTCATCGATGTGCTCACCTTGTGTGAGATGCTTAACTACACACCGGCACCCAGCACCTCCAAGATCTTTCCAGCTGTGCAGAGCCAGCTTGATCCCAGCGTCTACCTCTATGACCCACCTGTGCCAGACTTCGCCATCATGAGGATAGAGGTGAGCAGTGACGGGTCTGTGCTGGGGACACCAGCTTCCTCCCATCTTGGCTGGGCTCCAGATGGGACATTCCTGTGCTGGCTGGGGTTCACTCACCTCTGTAGTTAGTGCCCCAGTGAGGAGAGAGGGACGCTTGGGGATGGTGCTTGTCTCTTTCTCCTTCCCCTGTTCTCTCTGCCTGGAGCTCATTCACCTTCTCCAGCAGCTCTGGGCAGAGGGAGAACTAGGAAGAAGTCTTGGGCGTCCTCAGCCAAGCTGAGATCCCTGGCCTTGGGCTGATGCAGGCACAGCAAGGGGGTGGGAATAGGGATGGGAATGGGGATAACCCCCTCCCAGCTCTCTGTAGAGGAAAGCTGGGGGAGACTCCAGCCACAGTGATGTTTTCCTTCACAGATACCTGCATCCGTCAAGCTGTACCTCGTCTCTGCCATAGATTCTGCCAGCATCTTGCTGGTGATCCAAGGGACAGCTGTGGGGACCTCCACAGCTGCAGCTTCTGAGATGTCTCTGTGTCGTGGCTCCGTGCTCTTTATCTCAGCTAATGAGAGCATCTCCCTCCACCTCTCCTCACCAGATGGGATGCTGCTTTTCCGAGCCTGCTGCCTCCTCTGAGCAGGACCTGGGACACTTCCTCCCCATCACTCCATGTTTGAGTAGATAGAAACTGGTGTGGGCAAAGTCATCTTGCTTGGAAGTTTTCCCTCCACCTGTTAAATCCCAAAACTAGCCCTGATGTATAGAAAGAGCGATTCTATAGATCAACTCCTTAGACGTGTCACAGAGCAGAGCGCGCTGAGGCTTTCTGCTGCTTCTGGTGGGCTCTTCCCAAGCCTGGCTGATGGCAGCCAGTGTCACCCCTTCCCTGGCTGTAAAAAGGGGCTGCTTGGCAGACTGATAGAGTGGGAAAGCTTCTGATGCCATGAATAAAGACATGACTTTGTCCTCAGTACAGGGCAGTGTGGTGTAAGGAGCAGGAGGGGACTGGAAAAAAGGCTGGGAGCAGCTCCAGCTGTAACCCCTCCTCACTCCTCAGGGGAACAGGAAATGGGTAGAATGTGAGGAGGGAAAACAGATTGCTCTGAAATCCCACCAGTCAGGGAAGAAACTCTCTGGAGTATGGTTGCTGGGAGGAGCAAGGCACAGCCCCCACCACAGCACCAATACACCCTCCAAGTAAAAAGTTCCAGTTTATTGAGTGCTCCCTTTAACAAGTAAAATACAAAAACAAAACCCCAAAAGCAAAAAAAAAAAAAAAACAAAAATCCAGTTCAGGTCTCTAGAAATGAAACATTTAAATAAGGTTTCTCTATAAGAAGCTGATTGTCCTCTATGTTGTAGAGCAGGACCATTGTTTAAGGCAGCTTTTAAGGCTTGCATCAGAATCCCAAGCCCCCCACATCCCTGTGTGGAGCTGGTATAGGGGGTCTGGGCTGTCCCTCACTTGGGAACAAGCCATTAGCTCCAAACCCAGCACCTCCTAACTCCTTCCCTTTACGCCCCCACAGAGGTGCCACGTTCTACCTCTTCTTCTTTCCCATCCCAGCAGGTGAGAGGTCCCATCCAGGCCACCAACATGTCACTATGCCACTTCTTCCTGATAGTGCTGAGTATAAGGAAAAGTCCTTTGGGGTAGGTTGGTACCTGCCATCATTCAGTCATTGTGTCACCATCCCAGCAGGGGACACAGACACCAACAGCCATCCCATAGGACAAAGAAAGTGCTGGATTTTGACCTGTTCTTGTGCAGCTATTGGATCACACAGGAGAGATTTTCTCCATAACAACAGGGGCAAGAAGAGGAGGCAGCAGGTTTTGGGGGAATGAGATCCAGGTCTTCATCATCAGGGACCTCATCGAGGTGGTACCCATCCTGCAGCAGCTGCCGGCTCAGGTCCTGGTTCACCTGCTGTGAGGGAACAAAATGGAGCTCTGCAGGGTGAGATGCATGGATCCACAGCCCATGGGGTGATGCTTCCAGCCCCTGTCTAGAGTTTCAGGCTGTGAGGGGAACAAGGGAGCCCGTGAGGACCACGCTGTTGGAGTCAAACTCCTGCACTTGCCTCGGCAGAGGAGTATCCTGAGGAACATCTGGATCCTGGCTCCCCGTCACTAAAAGGAAACAGAGCTGGCCAGGAAATAACTTTGGAAATAAGCCTTGCATAACTGAAAGAGATTTGTTAAATTTGGGACAAAAGGAGCATTTCACAGAATATTCTCAGTTGGAAGGGACCCACAAGGATCATCAGTAACTCTTAAGTGGCCCCTACTGGGATCAAACCCACAACCTTGGTGTTATTAGCACCATGCTGTAATCAACAGAGCTAATCTCCATTTCACTGCTCAGAGGTGCCCAGTGCTCTACAAGTGAAAAGAAAGATCAATCCTCAAAGTAAAGCCAGCTCTGAGCACCCCTCACCAAAAAGGCTGGGATAATCACTCAAAAATCCTGGAATATTCACCTGTCTGAGTCGAGGGAGACCAGGTTTTCATCAGCTGTCTGGCTGAGAGCAGTGTAGCCCTTGTTAAACTTCACCGACCTGCCAGAAAGTAGCAGAGTGAGACCAGGTCAGGTGTTTTACATGGAAACAGATCCATAGAGATGGACTGAAGAGCCAGGGCAGGAATCCCGCTCCTTCCCATCCAGGCACTATCCAGGGCTACCAGCAGCAGCAAAGTTCTAGGATACCCAAATAAATCCATAACACCAAATCATCCCCAAAATAAAAAAGCCCCATATTTTATTATATGGGTGTTCCTGGCCAAACAGAGCCAGCAGAAGGAGGTCCCAAACTCCTATTTGTAATCCTCTGAATTTTCCAGTCTCCCCAAGAAAGGAAAAAGTACATTTTGGGAACAGAAAAGGGGGGTCAGACCTTTTAGGTGTCTGTTTCAGGGTGGTGGGTCCCCCCAGCAGCCCCTGCCTTCGCAGAGCTGCCTTTGCCAGCTCGTGCTGCCTCTCTGAAAGCCAAGCACAGGGACAGAGATAAAAATTCCCAAGTGTTCCCCAAGGGTCTGGGTTTTTTGGGAATGGGTGGCGGGGGTGTTGCAGGTGAGCATGGGGGCAATGCAGTGCTTTCCACAGGCATCACTATGGGGTTTTTAATGTTTTTTTTATAAAGGTTTTATCCCACCAAGGAATGAAAAGGCTTTTGGTAACTCCCGCCTTGGCAGAGAGGCAGAAATGACTCCCAAAATCCCAGCAGAGTCCACCAAGCATCATTTACTCAGCTTGGCCTGAATGGAGGGAGGTTTGCTCAGGATGTATGGTCCCTTTTTCTCCACTGTATCCATCCCCTTGTTCAGCCTCTTGTTTTCAGCCCAAATCAGCTAAAAGAAAAAAAGGGAAAGAAGCACATTTAGTATCTCTCCATGGGGATGAAGTAACACGAAGTCATTTCAGAGCATCCATTCATTCCTGGGAGCTCAAGGTCAGCTAGAGAGGGACAGCTCCTCCTCCCCAGACCAGGAGGAGGGATTACTTGGAAATGGCAATGCTAAATCAAAACCACGGGTGGCGACCAGCAATTCCTGTGCAAGCCCAGCTCCAGTAATATTTGGGAAAACACACGATGGAGGAGATTTAACAAGCAGGTTCATCAAGTTAAAATGTAAGGATAATTTTAATTTCCCTGCACGGTTTGAGCCTTCAAGCATCTCCTTTTATGCAGTTATTGTCAAGGAGAGCCACCACTTCTAATGGCAAGGGGGAAGAAAAAAGCTCCACAAATGTATTAAGTAATGAAGAAAACAGAAGGAAAATCAGGAAAGGGCAGACGAGGGATGGGGGAATTAAGGGAACAAGGCAGAAGACTTGGGCTGGTGATTGGAGATCACAGTCAGGATTAGCCTTAGTATCTTAACACGGAATTAGGGCAGAGCCTTATCGTGGGAATAACCAGGCAGGCAGCAGACCCCAAATCCCTCCAGATGTGCCATACCACGTCCTATACAGCTCGTACTGTGCTGGTACACCGTCCTTGCACTGTGCCTCTGTGTACATATGCCCCAGCCCATAGTGCCCCATACCCATCATGCACATATCCCATAGTGGCCCCCCTCACACACTCCAGCCCTATATATATACCTCCAGGCATGACCCCCATATCCAAACCCCATACAACCTCACGCCCTCTCCCCACTCCCACACCGACGATGCACATACCCCTCCCTACCCTACAGACAGCCCCTATACCACCCCCATACACACACCCCATACCATGCCACTGCCATCCCCCAGCCTTCCATCACTCCTGCACACCATCCCAATCCCCCATACAGACAACATACACCCCACATCCCCACCACCCGTACCCCCGGGCCCCTCCGCCCGCCGGCGGGGCCTGCACCGGCACCGCGACCTGCCCCGGACCCCGCTCCGCCGCTGCCCGTCGCCATGGCCGCTGTGGCCCCGCCCCCCAGCCCCGCAGCCAATAGCAGCGCGGCGCTGGCGGCACTCAGCCAATGGGAGGCGGGCAGGCGGCACGCCCCCCTGGCGCGCATGCGGGGTGGGACGGGGACGGCACCGGCATCATGGCGCCCTGCCCCTCACGGCCCCTCACGGCCCCTCACAATGGGGAACACACAAATCCCTGTTCTCCCAGAACGTTCCCCTTTCCCTCTACAGCTCCCTGAAGGGAGGTTGTAGCCAGCTGGGGGTTGGTCTCTTCTCCCACGCAGCCAGCAATGGGACAAGGGGGAACGGGCTTAAGCTCTGCTAAAGGAAATTTAGGTTGGATAAAAGGAATTCTTTACAGAGAGAGGGATCAGGCACTGCGATGGCCTGCCCAGAGAGGGGGTGGATTCACCGTCCCTGGATGTGGCATTTAGTGCCATGATCTTGGAAACAGACTGGAGTTGGATCAAGGCTTGGACTCAATGACCTCAGAGGTCTTTTCCAACCCAATCAATTCCATGATTCTAGGGGGAAAATAGTAATAAAAGGCTGCCTTGTCCTAAACAGAAAAAGAAGGGTATTATTTCAACACAGGAAGATTCTTCCATTGGCCTTACACCTCCAAAACCTCCACTGCTTGTGGCAGAGCAGAACTGCTGCCTTCTAGGGCTGGCTCCTCTTAATTCCCTGGGAAGGCTGGATTCAGGTTTCAAGGAGCTGGTTTAAGGTGTTTTCCAGGCCTACACAGCTTTTTGAGTTACTGCTCCCAGCCAGCTCAGCACTCAATCCCTTAATAAAAGGCTCATCCCTTGCAAACAGGAGCCTCACCCACCTCTGAGGCTTTGGACATCATCCCAGGGAAATTTGTCTCCCGAGGGCTGGTGGAGCTTGTCGTGTCCTTTCTCTGCCCCTCCCCAAAGCTGTGCACACAGTAGGGTCACCATGCCCTTCAGACAGCTCCTTACCTTGCCCTTCCCAGAGTCAGATGCTTGAGAAGGCCACAGACACAGGCTCTGCCAAGCAAATAAGGATTTATAAACTCCTAAGAGTGTATTTATGGTTTATTTCTTCCTTTTCCCTAGAAAAGCAACAAGAAACAACCACACAAGACACTGATACAGGTATCAGTCAAGCCAGGTTTTCCTTTATTAGGTCCAACTCCACAGCACTTACATTGCAACTCAATAAAGGATGAAGTTATTTCTCGTAAGATTTAAGGTTTGTGTCCCCAGGTGACTGTGTACAATCAGACAGCATCAGTAAAACCCTCAAACAATGCACCTGGAACAGAACAGGAAAAAAACACCAGAAAAGCCAATTAAGAAGCAGCCCAGTATCTCCACAAAGTTTCCATGAAGTTTCAAATTACTTATTTCCATCCCTTGTACCCTGAAAGCCCTTTAACCAACCTCAGCCCAAAAATGCAAGGTACTGCATTCTCAGACCAGTTGCTTCAGTACGCCCTAACACCAAGACATCATATTCCAGGACAAGGAAGAAGGAAAAGACTTAATAGATCCAGAATTAAGTACTATTTGCAGCAGGTTGACACATGGTATCTCTATTCTAAGTGTAATATTTAAAAAAAGAATATGACACTGGTCATTTCCTGAAGAAACTGAGTTAAGAGGCTTCACTTCCACGAGGATTTTTATTTAGGGCTTACTTTTAGTCTGGGATTAGAGCACACCAGGTCTTGCCCATACTCTGTCTTTTCCAGAGGTTTTGGGGTACGGGAGTCCCATTTTAAGAATCCAGGAAGCAACAACATTCCTTACCAATAAGGTTTATGCTTTGTCCAGGCCCAGTTCCTCTGGAGTGGAGATTCCCAGTTCATTCAAAGTTGGTCTAAGCTCCTGAATAACGTAAGGATAGATTTCCTTGTGAGGTCCTGCCTTGTCCTAAACAAAAAAAAGAAGGGTGTTATTTCAACACAGGAAGATTCTTCCATTGGCCTTACACCTCCAAAACCTCCACTGCTTGTGGCAGAGCAGAACTGCTGCCTTCTGGGGCTGGCTCTTCTTAATTCCCTGGGAAGGCTGGATTCAGGTTTCAAGGAGTGGTTTAAGGAGTTTTCCAGGCCTACACAGCTTTTTGAGTTACTGCTCCCAGCCAGCTCAGCACTCAATCCCTTAAAGAAGCCAGTTAAGCTTCATGTTCATCATGCAGCCTTTGATTATGGCAACAGGAAAGAGTGGTTTCCCTTTGCAACAGGAAAAAGTCAGGGAAAACTCCTGCTGCCAGGCTCTAGCAATGAGAACACAGCAGTTCCACCCACCTTTACAACTTCTAGGATGCGGACAGTGCTGGCAAAGTCATTTAACCGTCTGCAGGCCCTCAGAGCTGCATCGATGATTTTTGGTTCTGGGACGAGGTCGTAACCCACCAGTGTGTTTATGCCTGTGGAAACACCAAGAGGAAATTGAAATTAGCTCATCATGCTGCCAAAAGGAACTCTTCACTGTCTATTCCCTACTTCTCTTTCCCAGGGAAAAGCCCAACACCTAGCCAGCCAGCTATTCCTGGAACAATCCCTCTGGCTGCAATTATCTCATTATGCAAACACAGTTTTAATTTCTAATTGGGGAAGCTTAATAAAACTTGGCAACTCCACAGCAAACAACTGGAGACAACCAGACAAACAGCCTGTAGGCAGTTATGGCCAAGCCACTAGGTCAAAGTCCAAATAAAAATGTGTGTGGTTACACCCAGAACTGAGCTCAAATACACTTTCCTTGGAACAAATGTTTTTCTACATCTGGGTGTTAAAATCATGGAACGGTTTGGGTTGGAAGGGACCTCAAAGGTCACCTAGTCCACCCCTCTGCCACCTAGTGAGCAGGGACACCTTCCACTAGACCAGGCTGCTCCAAGCCCCATCCAACCTGGCCTTGGACACTTCCAGGGGCAGAGAGTTCAAAAGATGCGAAGTACAGTTGTTATTTCTGCTCACAAAACTTACATTTACTCCAGGTTACTCTTGCCTTTTCCCCAACGTACCTTTCCTGAGCTCCCAGGCATCAATATCTGGCTTGTTGAAATATGTCACCCAGCGAGCATCAAATTCTTCGTCTGACTCTTGTGACCCATGAGAATAGCAGCGGGCATGCAGCACAGCTGAATAAAAAAAAAAAAAAAGGGGGGAAAAAAAAAAAGAAACTTGGAGCAAAAGTTAAGTAACAGTACTTCAGTCCTGACCAAGAGGGCAAAAGCCATAAAATATGGATTTCACTTGCTACTCTGGATCAGTCCTGGATCGCAGTGAATGGATACAACTAATAAATACTGTGGTTTGTTTCATGGCAAAGTATCTATTTTTTCCCACATCAGACTTCCGAAATGTCCCCAGAGCCTTTGATCAGAGCAAGCTTATTTAAACAGCAGGGAAAATACAAGTTAAAACCAAGTCTAGATAACCAGTCCTTAAGAGAGGTTTTCTGGCATCCCTGTTTCTGTAAGATACAGGAATCCTCCCTCTTCACCGAGCCAAGTGAGCTGGAGAAACATAGCATCGTTCATCACCAAAACTCCATGGGCCCAACTACGAAGGCTCTCTAAAGCAAAAGGAGGAGAGATAATTCTTCCAACAGGCTGCTGAAGGGTGGAAGGAGAAAAAAAATGATCACACTCTGTCTATCCAAGACAAGACTCCTGGTTCTTAAGGTAGTAATTGCATTAATATTTGATAATCACAAAATAGATTGTAGTCCAATGCACAAATCAGTCTGGTATTATTTACAAATTAATTTCTTCCCTCAACACTACTCTATCACAAACTGGGAGGGGGGTTGATGAAATTGTCTTATTTTACCCCACAAAGGCTGGAACAGTTTTAAAAAGGAACTAAACTAAAGGAACACAAACTCGGTGTTTCCTTTCCCCGCTGCTAATCTCACTGCACTAATATTTGCAGAGGTCACACAGACCTTGGAGCTCAAAGCTCCACTTCAGGGAAGTCAAATTTAGCTGCTGACTTTTTCTTTCTTAACCCAGCATGAACCACTTGTGCTGACCAGCTACAGAGTTTTTAAAAGCATAAGCCCCAAAACCGGGTTATATTTTTGTCAATATCCTTCTCTTTAGTCTCATTAATGATAGCCTGATTAGAAGGCAATCTGTTTTTTGACAAAATTTTACATGGTCCAACATTTCAGCTGCAATTCTGACTTATGAAACGAAAGCAGGAAAATAGTTTTATTAATTTTAGCTAGGGAAAAGCAAATAACAGGCCAAACTTGAATTACAATCATCTTTTGCCATTCTGTAGGGAAATATCCCCTCCTCTCCCCAGCTCCAAAACAGACCTTTGACCCTGCTTTCTCCAATAAATCACCTGCAGGGTTGAGTTCAGATCAAGAGCACAGCCCTGTAAATGCTCCTGCACCCAGGACACTGCTGAAAAACCCTCAGATTTCAGCTGTTTGGAGGAGAAGCCTTGTTTTTCCTAAATACAAAGAAAATCCTACAGAGACCAGTCAGAGTCACAGTTTGAGAAAAACCTAAATTGAAGTGCTCAAATGACACTTTTAAATCCAAAAACTAAAGTCTTTCCTCAACAAATCTATTCCCTGGATCCTGAACAAAAAATAAAGACCCTAAAAATCAGAACTCTGGATTTCCAGGGTGCGTTTTTCAGCTGCTGCTACATTTCTTTTCCTACCTGTTTTCTGTGTTAATGTTTACATTTTGCAGACTGGGTTCTGAGACTGGCTCTGCCTCAAGCTCCAACAGGGTCCATCAAGGTCACTGTCACACACATGATGTGTGTGTGACAGCCAAACCACACCAAACTATCCATGCACAGATTCCCAACTCAAGGAAGACGCAAAGGGCATGCACCTTTGCTTTCACAGGCACCAAGAGCCTAAGGAGCCGAAAATCACCTAATATTACACAAATACATATTAAAGCAAGCAAAGACTTGTAGTGGATTTAAAAATAACAAAAACCCAAGGGTTTTAAGAAGCATCCAAGAAACCCCTGTGTTTATGATTTAAATGCAGCAACACGCTTGCTTGAGGCAGCTGTTTAACTCACATTTGCCGCAGCCGAGGCACACACAGGTCCCCGAGCATTAATAGTGTCTGTTCATTAGCCATTAATTCCGATGCAGAGGTTAATTAGCTACTAATTGCGATGCACAGGCAGTGTGTTCTCCCAGTCTCCGTACTGCAGCTCTGCCACCCTCACACCGCACTGTCTGTCTCTGCTATTTTCCTCTTCTCCCTATTAACTGCTGTGTTAGTATGGTGTAATTAACTATAATTAACTGGGCTGTTAATTAGGACAGGGAGGGCTGTCCGGAGCTGGACGGGGGCGCACCGGAGGTCACCGCCACCCTCCATCAATGTCACCTTGCCGGGGGTCGCGGGGAAGGGACCACCCGGCCCCCACTGCAGCCTCGGGACGGTGCTGGGCCCACATGAGGTGGCACCGGAGGAAGAGGAGGAGGAGGAGGAGGAGGAGGAGGAGGAGGAGGAGGGCACGGCCCGCACTAGGCCGCGGGGTCACCGCAAGGACACGCCGGGCCCCTCCGCCTCAGGCCGCGGTCCCGGGGCCCCACCACAGCGGGAAGGACGGAGGCGTGTTGCCGCTCACCTGCGGGGCCGGCGGGCCGGCGGACGGCGGAGCGCAGGCCGGAGACAGCGCAGCGGCGGAGGAGAGAGGCGGTGGCGGCCAGCATGGCGGCGGGCTGTGAGGGAGGGCGGGAGGCCGCACCGGGAGGGAGGGGCACACCGCTGGCTTCCGCACCGCACCGGGAGGGAGGGAAGGACGGAGGTGAGGGAAGGGGGACAGCGGTACGGCGGCGCGGCGGGGACGAGGCGCTCGAGGGCGGGAGGCCGAAGGGACGGGCTTGGGGCGCAGCGGGGCGGGACCTGCCGCCATCTTGGGGCGGGGCCACCGCCATCTTGGGGCGGGGCCACCGCCATTTTGTACGTGACGGGGGCGGCCCTCAGGGCTCTCCGACACACCACGCCGACCCTTCTGGGGCCACCTGGGGTCGTTTTTGAGGGGTATAGAGTCGTTTTTGAGGGATGTACAGTCGTTTATGGGGGTTCAGCGTCGTTTATGGGGGTTCGGGCTGGTACTGCCGTGCTCCGTAGCAGACCCGGTGCCTCCCCGTTCCTGTCAGTGGACACCCGCCCCGCTCCGTCCTTGTGAGGGCAATGGACTAAGTGCGGCTCTGCTGTCACAACCAGCACTTCCTCAGGTTCTCTGGCACTCGCGATCGTGTCCTTGTCGCCACACGCTCTCAGCTGCCATCGCAGCGCCCCGGCCACTGCAGGGCACAAAATCACCCCGAAAATTGACCGTGGGGCTCTATAGCCATCGTTATAATTCTACTTGCCGTGTCCTCTAATATCATCATCCTATTTTAAACGTTCCATTTTTTTGCGTTACAGTCCTATTTTATAATTGTTTTTTTTATTGCGGGAATACTTCAGTCTGCATCCAGCAAAGTAAGCAGTGCAAAATCCCCAGTGTTGCTTCCAAGACTAGAAACTACCTGCTTATAACATGAGATAAAATATTTTTTTACATGAACAAAATAAAGAGAAACTAGTGATTTGTATCTTTTTCCCTTCTCTCCCTGGTGGGGGACAACAGCAGTGGAGATGAAGGGCTGTTTGTGCTCATCTGTGTGGCTCCCACAGTCTTTAGACTCTGATCAAAGGAGTTAATTAATTTTATTAACGATTTCTTGTGCATTTGGGGTAGGAGCCTGTACCCGGTGCTCTCACATAGGGCAGAGGGTTGAACCTGAATGGGCTCTGCAATGAAGAGAGGAGTTGGGAAGGGCTGGATGGGGCAGAGCCCAGAGTTCTCCTAGGCTCCAAACCACAAAAAATAATCATTAAAAAAATAAATTGGAAATTAATGTTCAAGTGAAGGGAATCAATCTGCAGCAGAGCAGATAAGCACAAGCCTCTGGCCCAAGGAGCAGCCGCCTGCGGAGGGAGATACCAAGGTCATCACCAAACAAAACAGACCCTGCTTCCTCCTCCTTCTCCTCCTCGTCTTCTTTCATTCCTATTCCCAGCAAATCAAGCCCTCGACAAAGGGGGGATGCTCGCTGTCCCCAGAGAGTGTGAGTGAGGCTGGGAGATAAGGCAGCTCCATGTGTAGCAACTCCCATGGATGGATTTTGGGAAGAGCTCACTCACTAATCCCAATTAATTCATCCTGCAGTGCCCCTGGGCACTGGGCCAAGGGGAACCAGGTGGATCAGGGCTTGCTTGGTTTCCCATGACCTATCCCCCAAATCACCCCGGTCCTGGCTGCAGGGGCTGGTTTGGGGGCTTTGCCAGGTGCTGCCGTGCTGGCAGGGACTAGGGCTCACAGGACACTCTGATCCCATTCTTCCAGGGGACAGCATTTGGCTGTGTTCCCCTTGTCCTGGGTCAGCAGCAGCCCCTGCTGTGCTGATCCGTGCTGTGGTTAGCAGCCAAGATGATTCCACCATTTTCCCATAGATAAATCTCAACTGTTTCTAAAGAGCTTTTATTTTCCATTCATTTCCCTTTGCCCCTTGTAAGAAGCATGGAGTTTGTTTCCAAGGGCTTTCCCAGGCTCTGCAGCCAAGCCATAATCCCAAAATCTCCCTGTCCTGCCCTGGTCACTGCATCCAGCTGTGACAACCACCCAACACTCCCATTGCCCCCAGCTCCAGACTCCCCAGGAGAGCAAAGACCAGAATATCCAATGCAGGTTGTTTTATTTCCTCGTGCTGTCCCACAGGCAGGCAGTACAGAACAGCACTTCTCTCTGCAGGTGCAGGGAGGGAGTGAACCCCTGCTTGTTTGGATGTTTTTTGGGATGAATCATGGCCCCACGGGGTGCTGAGCCCAGCATTAATAACCCTGACAGCTCCTCAGCAGCAGGTTTGGTAATGAACTTGGGGCAAAACCATCTCTCCTGATGGATGAGGTGTTGCAGGGGGGAGCGGTGTTGGTGTTGGTTCGGGTACCCCTTGGATGCTCTGGCTCAATAGGAGTCTCTGCAAGATGTGGCTGGTGGTCGTGGTGTCCCTGGGTGGCTGAATTAGGGGTCACCAGCTCGCTCACACACACCCACACACACACACCCCCCAACCCTCCCCTGCTTCAATCCATAACCAAGAGCTGGTGAGTTTAACACTTTAACCCTCACCCCAAATCTGGGGACCTCCAATCTGCAGGGATCAGATGGAACAGGGGCAGCAAATGGGGATACATCAGGGAGAGCCTGCAGCCCACTGGTGACCCTGGAATGTGTGTATATTCTTGCCTCTACACCTGTCTGGTTGGGGTGGGAAGCATTGTGGTCAGTGGTCCAGCTGGCCAGCGGCAGTCCCTGAGCCCCTCAGGCTGTCAGGAACCTGTACCTGCAGCTTCTTGGGCAGCAGCTCCTCTTGGGAAGGTGGCAGCAGCCGCTTCAGCCCCTTGGTGGAGGACTCCGCTGTGTCTTGTCCTGCCTCGCTGAGCCCATGCTGGGGCTCTGGGGGCTGGTAGCCCATCTGGTTGGGATCCAGGGGGTCTCGGGAGAGCAGGATGCAAATGGAGGGGACGTTCTTGTGGACGGTCAGGTTCTGCGCCGGGCCATCACACAGCAGGTCCTGCTTCTCCCAGACCTCCACCACGGTTTTGTAGCGTACCTTGGTGACCTGGTGGAGCCCTCCCAGCTTACGCTTCATGATCTCCACGCAGGTGATGGTCTTGGTGATTGCCCTGCCGCAGCCACTGAAGATTATCTGCCGGCTGCCCTTCAGCTCCATCTGAGCCATGGCGAAATTCATCAGGTTCCTGATCTTGCTGCCCTCCTTCACTTTCATCTCCACCACGTCCGGGGACAGGTCGAGGAAGGGCAATGGCATCTCTTCCTCAGATGTCCTCACCTTTCGAAAGTTCTCCATCCCAGACTGGGCAACAGGCTTGGCTCTCCCTCCTTCAGCAGCCATCCTTCACCCTTTACCAGTGGATCCACGCAGGCTTCTAGCCCTCTGGGACCATGGCAGGGCTGACCTCACTGCCCTCCAGCCCAGCCCTGCATCCCCACAACCACCAGCCCCTTCCCCTCTGCTCTCCAGGGGCTGGCAGCAGGCTCAGTGGCTGTTCTAGAGGCTGTCCTCTGTGAGACACAGGGCTTCAGGATCCCCTGGGTGCTCCCGGTTGCTCCCAGCAGGGATAACAGCCGTCTCCAGCTCTCGGTGATGCTTGGGCTCCTCTGCTCCCACTGCAGCGCTCGCTTCTGCTGCTCTTTGCTTCATTCTGGACTTCAGCAGCCCCCAGAGCTGTTCTGTGTAATTAGCAGATCCTCCCTCTCTCCCTCCCTTTCCTCCCCTCCTCTTCCTCCTCCCCTGCTCAGCCACCCATCCCAGCATCCAGCTCCTGCCTTCATCCCTGACAGGCAAAGGGAAGGGCAGGGAACCCAGGTCCATGTACAGAAACAGGGAAGGGAAGGGAAGGGAAGGGAAAGGAAGGAGGAAAAGGTGGAAGGCACAGGGAGAAGCTCACTCTTGCCTTCATGATGCTCCAAAAGTCCTGCCCCCTTAAAGAGAACCTGGTCTCTTCTCTCTGCGCTTGCTCCTCTCAAGGACACCCACTGCTAACAGCAAAAGTCACCCTGCCTGCCTGCCCTACAGCGTTCCCAGATGGGGAATCCCGGCCATACTGCGCCCAGGGATGGCACAAAGATGCAGCAGGTACTGTCAGAAATACTTTGGAGCCTGAGCTCAGCCCTTATTAGCCAACAGAGAAGCTACTGGGACCTGCAGCCAGGAGAAAGCCTGGCAGATGGCATTGCAGCCAGGCATGCATCAAGTGTGCCATGGCTCTGTTCCCCCTGACACCCTGCATCCCCAGCCCTGGCTCTGCCTGCAGGAAAATGTCTCAATTCCTAAAGCTCCGAGGAGCAGATGCTGTGACAGAGCTGGTTTTCATGGGTGATTTCTCTCTCTCTCCCCCCTTCTTCTTTCCTCCCTCTCCCTGCTGCTCTCCCAGTCCCTGTGCCTCACTCATCTCCACATCCCTGATGTGGAGCTGCCAGCTGTGGGCTCACCAATATATTTACTGGCAATAAATCCCAGGGGATCCTTATTGCAAGCCAGGAGATGTCCCCTTGCTGCCTCCAATCCCTTCCCGGGCCAGTGGCAATGTCCCTGCCCCAGGCTGGCCCTCTGCCTGGCCCTGTCACCTGCCTGTCCCCTCCCACCCTGCTGGCCGGGGGATCATTGCACAGTGGAAAGACATGCCAAGTATTGACTTGCAGTCAAATCTTATCGGCCTCTACAGGCCACTTGGATTGGTTTCGCTCTGAGCAGGGCTTGAAAAAATACATAAATAAATCAATCGATCCCATGCCCATGGAGGTGATGGCAGGATGTGGCCATCGTCATCCATCCAGGATGAATTCCACATCCCTGTGGTCCCCAAAGCAGCTTTCTGTGGGTACCACTGCCTAAATGGCAGTGGATATGGGACACCCCCTGATTCAATCACTGGAATGGGGCCTGGGGTGGGTCTGTGGGCAGGGGGATGGGATGAGATGGGATCCTCCATCTATGAGCAGTGTGCTGGAACACCCCAAGGGATGCAGAGCATCTTTTCCCGATCTGTCTAACACTCCCTGAGGCCCCTTGGGCACAGAGAGGGAAACTGAGGCAGGGTAGGTGATGCACCCAGGCTGACCCCAGCACCAGATCCAGGCTTTGAGCACCCTCAAGTCCTGTCTGGTGCTCTGCAGTAATGAGCATGCCTATTCCCTGTGCTTCCACCATGGATCCCTCACTCCTACGAGACAAAACAATGGCATTTTCCTCCCTTTCCACTTGGCATCTTTGCAGATGGCACTTCACTCCTTCCTCAGACAGGCAGGAATAGGTTAAAGCCTTCTGGGAAATTTCTGCCTTCAAAAGGTGCTAAATCCCTGGGAAAATAAGAAATATTTTAGTGACTGAGAAATCCCTTAAGGTAGTTTGGGGGGTTACATGGACACCGAGGGCTGACAGCTCAAGGACTCTGGCCAAGCCAGATGAAACCCTGGTGCTCACTGAACCATCCATCCCTTCTTTCCTGGCCCAGCACCAGCTCCTGCCTCCTGTGGCCCATTTCCATGGCGCTGTGGCAGCTTCCCCACCATCAGATAATGGAAGCAGCAGCAGCTTCTCCTCCCCAGCCTCGAATTGCTGCTTACTGAACTCTGCTTATTGCAGCCTCCAAAATGGAGGCAGGTGAGGTGCAATCACAAAAAGGCTTCAGGAGGGTGCACTTCCCCCAAGGCCACGGCTGCACCACATAAGTGGCAAGGTCTTATTTTTCCTCTGCAGCGCTTAAAATGTAAATGAAATTCCTTATTAGCAACTCCATTGCTAATTACCATCCAAAGCCATTCATTAGCCTGTCAGCTTATTTGTTGGAGGACAACAGAGTGAATGGGTTATTCCAAGTGAAGGAATAGCTGAAATGAGCTCAGTGGGGTGGGAAGGGAAAAGCAGAGACGGGGGGACAAAGGCACAGACAACTCCAGCCTTGGGGGATCAGGGAAAACAGCTGGGAAAGAGGATGGGGAGTCCTTTAAAATGGAGAAGAGGCAAATAGGAAAGGCAGGCATGGCAAAAAAATAGGAGTAAAGGAATTACACCCTGAGTATTGAACATCTATCCTTCCTGAGCAGCCACTCTGGTCACTGTGGGACTCAGAGAGCGGTTTCTTCCTCCCTTTCCCCACTGCAGTTTCTCTCTGAGCATTCCACATCCCAGTGCCAACTCAGCCTCATCCTAGGGTGGTTCCAAATCCCTGTGGGACCCTCTTGTCTGGTTCCAAGCCTACAGGAGATGTGAGCTTGGAAGGGCCATTTGGGAGAGAAGCCAAGAAGAGAACTGGTGATGGCAGGGATGGAGGGGGCTGCAGAAGACAGCACAGAGCCTAATTGAACCTGAAAAAGTGGGGAAAAAAACCCAGAAATATATTCCTAATGGAGATCAGGGCAGCTGAAGAGGAACAGTAACCCGAGCCCCTGTCCTCCATGTGCCCTCTCTATATTTTCTTTCATCCAAGGTGGCCCTGCACAGGAGCAGGATGGAAAGTGGAAGCATCTGATACAAGGAAAGTCTCAGTGCCATCATCCATCTCTGCGTCATGTCTGCTCAGCTCAGGTCTCAGCCTCTCATCACATTGCACTCAGCAGCACGCTGATGCCTGAGCTGATTGTAACGCTGGGGAAGGGGGTACAGATGAATCCCCAGGATGCCACAGCTGCAGGGGTGCCTTGCCCCAATCCTAACAGGGTCCTGGAGCTGCTGTTTCCCAGAAGCAGCCCCCTGATGTGCCTAGTCTTCCCAGAGTGCAGAGGCTGTGCCAAGATGCTAGAGGAACCTTTGGAACATCCTACAGTGGCACCGGCTCCCTGCTAACTGATCTTTTATCCCTACAGTAAGCAGAAAATTACAGAGCTCAAGATAATTCTCATTTTGAAGAGACAGACAGTAAAAGAAAAGGGAAAAATCCTTTTTATAAGACAAATCCCTTTGCAGAGCATGATGAGCAGACAAATGTTGTAACGACCCTGAGAGCATTAATAAATGTGAATGGTTTGCATGAGGCCCACCTAGGATTCTCACCCACATCTTGCCCAAAGCCCAGGAACTCTATTTAAGTTCAGCTCAGGGGTCTCAATCCTAGTCTGAGCTGTGTTGGGGCTGGTTTCTGGGTCAGCTGCAGCTGGTCTGGACTCTGATCCACAGACTGATCCTATCCTGCACCTGTGGATTGACTTCAGTGGATTTGAACCTGTTTGCTGTGAATTTGCTGCGAATTTGCTGCTTGATCCAGACTCTTGAATCCTTCCCAGCCTGCCCTGCTCAGGTAGTGTGGTAATGAGTAGGGAGGCTCTTTCCCTGCCCCTCTGTTATCCCCTTGGCTTCCCAGGCATTCCCTATGAGCGAGGGGAGCACACATCTGTTTGAATCCTGAATATCCCTGCTTGGAAAACCTCTGGACAGATGGGAACGTGGTGATGCTGAGGGCAAGGAATAGGTCTGCAGCTGGACGTTCCCAAAGCCTCAATGGGATGGGAAGACACTCGTGGCCCTGAGGCAGCACAGAAGCAGAGGGGAAGGGAATTTAGGTGAGAGAAAGCTCAAGAAACAAGGGACAAGAAATAAGCCCCAAATCCCTGGGGTGCTCCGCCAGAGTGGCTAAGGCTCAGAGCACCCCTCTGAGGTCTCCCATGTGGGTGAGTAGGTTGTGCTTGGCAAGAATGAGGATTCATGACCCCATCCCCTTCTCCCTTTTCTTCCCTGCTGCCAGGCAGGGGATGGAGCTAAATGCATGGGGGTCCTCACTCTTTGCAGGAAATACCTCAGGGTCCAAGAGCCAGAAGGAGGTCAGAGTGGGCAGCTGGGCCCCCTGCTATGGGGTCATCTGTGGCACACTGCTTTTTCTGCTTCCCTCCATTTTGCCATCTGTGAAGCAGGCATTTTCCTTGTTTCTGCCAGATTTCCTTCCTTGCATATCCACAGCAAAGCTGTTCCCCTGCCAAGGGGGTTTGGTGACCAGAGCTTGCTGGTATAAAGAGATTTTCCTGCTTCCTTGCCTCACTCTTCACATCTTCCTGTGGTGGGATGTAGTTTTTGTTGCCCCTCCGTGACCCTCGAGGTTGCACCTGGGGAAGGGAGGACAATTTAGTTGCCAAATAAAGCCATTTTCTTGACACTGCACTGATATTCTCATAAGCGCTGAGGCAGGAGATTCAAGTGCTGTGCACAGAGCTCTGTATGATGACACTGAGGACAAGGGACACTGCCTATGGAGTCTTCAGGCTGATTTGGGGTTTATGTCCCCTTTAGGAGCTTTTGATCCCTGTCCTAGTCCACCTGTGAATCAATCCAGTCTCTTCCCCTGCCCTCTGACTCCCACCCTTGGCACTGCCAACAAAAGCAATCAATAAATCCACCTCCCTTTGTGCGAGCCATTAATTAATTACTGCTCCCAGAGTGAAGCACAGCAGAGCGTGGACTTCGGGTCACCCCAATCTGGGCCTGCCCGTGGGATCTGCTGGCTCTCCATTGCCTCTCAAGTAAAGGGACTGTTGGAGCCATGCCAGGGGCTGCTCCCCTCCACAGAGGGTGGCCTTGTGCCCACGTGGAGCTCCGCCATGTGCGGGGCGGGGGTCACCGCACCCCGTCCCCACAGAGCCCCCCACCCCACACCGAGGCCCTGCCCCTCCGCCCGGCGCCATCAGCACCCCGGACAGCGCCCGCGGCCGCTCTCGCGAGACCTCGGCGCTGCCCATGGAGCGGGCGGCGGCGGCGACGAGTTCGCGCGAGAGCGCGGCCGCTGCGGCAGGAGCAGCACCGGGCGGGCGCCGCCACCCGCCGGGCACGGGCCGGGCCGGGCCGCGCCACGTGGGTGAGTCCCGGGGCCGTGGGGAGGGGGCAGTGCATGCAGGGGGGGCTGCTGGGTGATCCCCCCCCAGCGGGGAGACCGCCCTTTGCACCGACCCCCCGCGCTCTGCATCCCGCCGTGAGGGGGATGCGCGGCGCGGGGGCGCCCGCAGTGACCCCCGGACACGCGTGGGGGGCACCGGGGACCGAGAGGCCTTTCTCGCCCGGCCAAGCCAAGCCAAGCCTGCCCCCGGCCTTGAGGTGGGGGCCGAATGCACGCCGACACGCAGTCCCGCCTGCCCTCCCCAAGCCCACCCCACGCACCAGAGGGGCTTCCCCTCCGTGTCTTCACCCCCGTGGGGAGCACTCCCATTCTCCAACCCCTCCACCATATCCCAACCCACTCCCCCCTTCAATAACATTCCCTCCACAATTTTGAAAAAAGAACAAACATCAAAATCTATTCAAAATTGGGGCGTTTTGCCCCCACGGGGGCGGAGTGTGCCCCGACCCCCGGCACACGTGGGTGGGGGCGGCCGGGGGGATGTCAGCGACCCCCGGAGCTCGTGTTTATATCCCCGGCGGGATGGAACCATCCACCCGCGGGCTGCCGGAGGGTCTGAGGAGAGATGGAGAGCCGTGGGGGTTTGCTGTGCCCTGCCTGTGCCCTGGGGGATGGTTGGAGGGTGGGGAAAGACCCCTGGGGAGAGCCTGCCAAATCCTGCGGGGAGCCCCAAAAGCCGGGACCCCTGCCCTGGGAAAGGGGCTGGGAAGGGGGCTGGCTGCTGCCAGCTCTGCCTGGACAGCTGGGAGAGGGCAAAACCTACAGGCAGGTGGAGGAGATACGCCATCTTTCTGCTCCTATTTAAAACCCCTCTTAATTTTTACTGTAATTTGCCTTAATTTTCACTTCTGGGACAGAGCTGAGCATGGGATGGTCCAACGACGTGAGTAATCATTAAGCCAAGCACTCAAGTGACTCATTAGTGACAATCACCACCGATTTTTTTTTTTTTCCAGCTGATGTTTCCAGCTGATTTCCCTGCTCCCTTTTCGACCTGGTTTTTGGCTTGGGCTTGCAGAAATGGGAGCTGTAAGGCAGCTAGGCAGTTCCCTGGGCTGGAATTTAGCAAAAATAATGAGTTTTATTTAAAGATTAGTTTGGGACCAGGTAATGAACTTGGGGGTTTCAAGCCACCCACAGCTGCCTCCTTTCCAGGCTGTCCCACCTGTCCCTCTCCTGGATGTAGGTCACTCGGGAGTGGGAGGCCTCACATCACTGGATCCTCTAGTAATCTTCTGCTTTAAATGGTGCGTAAGCCTCAGACAGAGGAGCTGTGATTTATCCCCCTGTCAGCCAGGTGCCAGCCTGGATATGTGGTAGCCCAGAGTGTCACAGAAATGAAGCAAACTGTGTGGTCCTTGAGTTGTTTTGGGGCAGGGAGGGGAGATGAAGGCTCTTGGGGAGCTTCCTGACCACTTCAGTCTCCTTTTCTCTCATTCTCCAGCTCTTTGCTGAAGCTTACACCTTTTTCCCAAGTATTTTTCCCGAGGAGCAGAGAGGCTGAGTGCGTGCCAGCATGGCAGGTATGGGGGTGCTTCAAAGTCCATTGGGGCTTTACTGGCCATTTTACCTTGTTAGTCCCCAGTGGGGTGGGGGTGTCCACACCTGCAGGGCCCACATGGCCAGTGAGGGCTGAATTTGATCCTCGTGGGTGGGTTGGTGATGGTTTCCTTGGGAAATCCATAAATCCTGCGTGAAACTCATCAATTCTTGGGGCTAATTGCGAAGCCTCTTGGTTTTTGTTCAGCTCTGGGCTGTGCCTGACACTGATGAAACTTTCAATTGCAGAAAAAGTGAACAACTTCCCTCCCCTGCCCAAGTTCATCCCCCTGAAGCCATGTTTCTACCAGGACTTCGATGCGGAGATCCCGCCACAGCATCGGACCATGGCCAAGCGACTTTACTACCTCTGGATGTGTGAGTCACTGGGTGGGAGTAGCTTGGGTGGTATTTGTTTGCCTCTCCAAAGGCTGCTCCTCTTGGAGCCGCCAGCTCAAACAGCAGGGCAAGGTCAGGAGAAGCCCTTCTCCCCCTCCAGGCTTTGGTGTCTCCTGTTAAAACCACGGAATGGGACATGGGCTGCAGCACCCCATGGGTCTCAGCTCTTCCAGCCTCCAGGGTGGAGGTGCAGAGCTGGCTCAGTGTCCAAGGGCTAGCAGTGGTGATGCTGACACCCCACTGCAAGAAGGAGACAGCTCAGACTGGAGGGCTGGTATGCCTGCTCCCCAAAATGTGGGAGCCCAAGGCTTCCCGGAGCTTGCCTGTTCCTCTTGCATGCCTCTGTGTGCCATGCTGTGCTAACAGAGCTGTCACCAGCTTCCAGCTCTTCAAACTATTCTGTATCTCTCTTCTTCATCAACCCTGGGCATGGAATAGAGCCAGAGGGACAGATCACATAGGTAGAAAGGTATGTGTGCAGCTTGGGGCAAGCTGGCACCAACATTTAATTTCTTTTTAGAAGAACTTAGTTCCCTTATCAGGTGTTTTCCCTGAACTTTGGAAGTATCAGTGCCCAGGGAGTGCCTTGTGCTTTGGAGGCAGGTTATGAAGAGCTGAGCTGGCACTGGAGAGGTCAGGGTGTTCCTGCTTTCGACACAGGACCAGGCTGGTGCCCCCAGGGCTGTGTCCCATCAGGAAGGTGACCCTGGGGTAGCTTCATCATGTCAGGAGGGTTAGTGTAGCTTGTTTTAGAAAGAGGAGTGCAAAAAGCTGTGCTTCCCTGGGAAAGCTGTCTTGGGGGTGTTCCATTCCCTCCCCATCCCAGTCTGGCTGTTTTCCCTCTTAATGTAACAGAGCTTGGTTCTTGCTCCACAGCACCAGCTCTTGAAGCCAGTTGCTGTCTTTTGGTTTCTGCCTCCGGAGCTCCTCTCTGGGTCCTTTTCTCCCCAACACCTCCTCAGACACCTAGGAAGGAGCAGCAGCAAGGTCCTCTTGGTGTTCTTTAGGGCAGTCCAGGCAGCTGAGCTCCTTTCCTCGTCAGCTGCAGCTCTCAGGCACGCAATGGTGGGAGGGTTTTCATTCTCATCAAAATAATGAATCATTCTCTGAACTCAAAGGCGTCAATGCAGCTGAGCATTCTCTGCTTTGTCCTGTGTCTGCTGATCTGGGATTCATAGTCGGAGCCCTTGTGTGGCTTGACCCCAAGCAAGGGTGGGTGAGGGAAATGTGCCACCCCCTGAATTGGCAAGGCAGGCCAGGAATTCAGGCTTTTGGCTCTCAGCAGGGAATTCCTGCACAAGCTCCTTCAGCAAAACTGATCTGGACCAAGCAAGAAAGCTTTATTTTGGTTCCTCCAGTTTTCCGTTCATTAGTGGAAACATGTTCTGGATTGATGGGAATGGGAGTATGTGGCTCTTCCCAATTCTCAGAGCCCTGGACCTGCTTAAGGAATTACAACTCTTAGCAATATATTGATTTTCCTCCTACTCTTCAATTGAGGTTTGACCCAATTTGGCTCAGTCGACCTGGGAACGTACTCCCAGCTTAATTTAAGAGAAATCTGGCTAGGGTAGTACTCCAAGGCCACATCCCTGGGGTCGGGATCCCTCGTATCTCACTGCTATTCTTGTGTCCACACTACTCTGCTCTGTGTATGTGTGTGTGTGTGTTTGCAGTGAACAGCATCACCTTGGCGGTGAATCTCGTGGGCTGCCTCGCGTGGCTCATTGGAGGCGGCGGAGCTGTAAATTTTGGACTGGCAATTCTCTGGCTCATACTCTTTACGCCCTGCTCCTATGTCTGCTGGTTTAGACCTATTTACAAAGCTTTCAAGTAAGTGGTCGCACCTGTGCCTCGCTTCTTTTGCCTTGTTTTCCTTCCTAAAGGTCAGTGTCTAGCCTGGGGCATTACCTAAGTTACTAAGGGAATTTATTTCTGTCCAGTGTTTTAACTTCACTTTCTAACCAAGGGTGTTTGGGACTTTCTGAGGGCCAAACCCCCAACCATGTGGTGTAAGGACACCCTCCATGTGCCTTTGTGCAGTGGCAGGGGGGAGTGGTGAGGATGCAGTTGGGATGCAGCTCTCCCTCTCTCTCAACCTTGAGGCTTCTTTTATAGTTTTTCACAATTTCTTGAGGTATTAGTATGGATTATCCATGCTGCTGAGGTTGATTCCCAAATTTAGAAGCCTGGGAGTATATTTTTTCTCCATGTGGGGTGGTGTGAGCCTAGAGCTGTGTCCCAGCATGGATGTCCTCAAGCTCAGTGTGCAGAGCTGGCCGCACCATGGGGAGAGCCTGATGCCCCTGTGGATTTTCCCAGGTGCCCCTTCACCACCTTCAGCCTCTTGCAGTTTCTCCTTTGCCTTTAATTTTGCTTCTCACCACGCTCCTGCTAAACCACAGCTGGGTCTGAGACATGGGAGCATCTCCTTGAAGCGCAGCAGGGATGGAGGTGCAGGGAGTGATCGAGCCCTCTCTTGCAGGACAGACAGTTCCTTCAGTTTCATGGCCTTCTTCTTCACCTTCATGGCCCAGCTGGTGATCAGCATTATCCAGGCAGTGGGAATACCTGGATGGGGAGTCTGGTAAGGAAAATGGTTCTGTGTTGGGTGCAAGGGTGGTCACCATGGTGTTTTAACATCCCCAGTGCTTGATGTGTTACCATCCTCGGTGCTTCTTTCCTTGGGGGAGGAAGGTGGTTTGAGAAACTGGGAGGGATGCCGGCAGTTTGTGAAAGCTGGTGAACCAACCAGTTGTTTTCATCTCCTTGCAGTGGCTGGATTGCAGCGATTTCCTTCTTTGGGACCAATGTGGGGTCAGCTGTGGTAATGCTGATCCCCACCGTGCTCTTCACGGCCATGGCAGTCTTCTCCTTCATCGCTCTCACCATGGTATGGCAGGAGAAATGGGTGTGCCACATTGATTCGGGGGGCCCTTGCTGCCACCCTGGGAGCTCAGCCCTGGCTGCAGGCGCTCAGCCCCTTTGGATTTTCCCTCCAGGTACACAAGTTTTACCGGGGGAGTGGCGGCAGCTTCAGCAAAGCACAGGAGGAGTGGACCACGGGGGCATGGAAGAACCCTCACGTACAGCAGGCAGCCCAGAACGCGGCCATGGGGGCGGCACAGGGTGCAATGATGCAGCACGAGACGCAGTACTCAGCCACCCCCAACTATACCTACTCCAACGAGATGTGAGCAGCAGGACTGTCCTCAGGAGGAAGAGCCAGGGGGGAAGGGGGGGAAAAGAGAGGAGGAAGAGGAGGAGGAAGGCTGGGCCGAGTTTCTGCAGCTATTTCAGAAAGTCGGAGTGTGCCGTAATGGTGGTTCTTTTCCCATCTTTTTAATGAGATCCTTTGGGATTTTCCTTTTTTTTTTTTCCTCTTGTTTTGAGCTCTTACTTTGTCCTTTCTTTTTCATTCTGAAGAGGCTGTGAGTTGACCTGCAGGACTCTTGTTGTGCGTGGTAGTGTCTGTTCACATGTCTTTTTTTTTCTCTGTGGAATAGTATACAATGGTGGGTTTTTAATTACTGTGGTGATAGGTGTACGTTAGAACCTCATGAGCCAAAAGCCCCCCTCCACCCCTAAAAAGGGAAAAACAGCAACCAGCATCCATCTTTTCTCTTGGAATAAGCCCTGAACCACAAGTTTCTGACATGTGTGAGTTTTCTCTTTCAGTTGGTAGTGTCCAGCTTCTTGCCATTGTTTCAGCAAAGGCAAGCAATCTGGGAATTCTCCTTTTTCTTTTGCTTTTTAACTAGCAGGTGGCTGATTTAGCATTAAAAAAAAAAAGGGAAAAAAAGATGAGAAACCCTCAATCCTGCTTTGATATGCTGGAAGCCAAGAGATTCCTAATCTATACCCTGGCTCAGGATCTACAACTTCTCTCAGTGTGTGGTGTTGTAAGTGAGTAGTTTACACACTTTGATGTGGAGGACCAGTGTGTGTGTGTGTGTTTGTGTGTGTATGTGTTGGGGAGCAAGGACAGGTTTTCCCTGCAGCATACAACCATACCAGTCTGGGTTTTTTTAAGGCTTCTATTTTGAAAAGCAGTTGTAAAAGTGGCAGAGTGTTCTTTGGAGGACATCCTCTTGGGCAACACTGCAGGTCAAATCTTGCCACCGTGTATCCAAGCAGTCTCCCTGACGACAGAAATAGCCAGGCCAAGATTTGTCCCTACTAGCTTTGAAGACATTTGCTAATTTAAGGCCCTTTAGGAAACCTCCAGGCTGGCAGGAAGGATTCCCGCTCACTTGCACTCCTAAAAAGTGTGGTGAGATGTGGCCGTGTGTTTCCTTGGTGCAGAAATCCCTGTCAGCTGTGAATCCTGCCTGGTTTGGGGATGGTGGGCATTAAATAATGACCCTGCACCCTAGCAAGAGGTAGTTGAGCTCTGACTAACATCTCTTGGGGAGGGTGACTTGTGAGTGGTATCATAAATGGGATGGATGCTGCAGGGCAGGAGTCAAGAAAGCTCCTTTCCAGAGATACTTTTCAACTCTAAATGCACTTTAAATATGCCAATTTTTTCTCCCAAGTACTTGAAAAGTAGTCCAAACAGAATCCAATCCACCCTGTTCCTTACATCCAGTATCTCCTGCCTCGCACAGAGAAGGAGCTTGGTGTGCCACCAGCCAGGGCTATGTGAGTCCCCAGCCCCTCACCCATCCCGTCTAGCCCTCCAGTGATGCTTGGATGTGGCCGCTACTCCTGAGAATTACCCCAAAAAGGACTTTCTCTTCTCCAGCAAAGCACACCAAGACTAGTTTCCTTTATGAAGGTACCAATCCAGTCATTCTGCACTAGGCAGTTGTCTTGACCAGACTGAAATGCAGCTACTGATAAAATGCCTGTGTGTGTGTGTGTATGTATATATATATATTTATGTATAAAATGTCAGGAGAAAAGTAATCCTTTGCTGAGCCTATTATGTTTAATCAGGTTTAAATATTGTGCAATCCATTTCTAGCTCGCCTAAAACTTACTCTGCCAAACCATGCGCTGTCATCCGTGTCTGAGAAATGATGGATTAAGTGACTTCACCTTTTACATTGACAATAAGATGCATCAATAATAATTGTAACAAGCTGTAACTAACAGACATTGCTTCAGCACGTACCCCTTTTCTCCAGTGTGTCTCCTGAGTGTGTGAGTGCTGAAATATGCCCTTGTGACACCAGACGGGTTGGAAACTCTACCCTCTGTTCTCACCTTGGTTATTTTTAAGCTGTCCCTGCTTCAGGTGGGGCTGATATGATCGTGATCAAAGTGTGGTGCTCCTGAAGCCCACAGGGTGGGAGAGATGGAGTGTTCCTACAGCTGGGAAAGAGGCAGCTCCAGATAGAACACGCCTGGGGGTTTTCCTGATGTCTCCCTGTTGCTTTCCATGTCCTGCAGTCAGCAAAACAGAGCTCCCTGCCTCCTGCCTTTCATGCTGGTTGGTTGTAACTGATATTAGAGGGTTGTCCAAATACAGCTTAAAAGCAGCAGCTCACTGGAAAGGGTTGTGGGCTACACATTGCCCGAGATCCATTGTGCTCGTGTAATCGTGGAATGGCTTGGGTTGGAAGGGCCTTCAGAGATTGTCCAGCCGGGACACCTTCCTCTAGTCCAGGTTGCTCCAAGCCCTGTCCAACCTGCTCTTGAACACTTCCAGGGATGGAGCAGCTGCAGCTTCCCTGGGCAGCCTGTGCCAGGGCCTCACCACCCTCCCAGGGAAGAACTTCTTCCCAATATCCCATCTAAACCTACTCTCATTTTGAAGGCGTTCTCCCCCATCCTTTTTGCACCTCAGGCAATAAGTCATTCTTTAACCCGCTGTTCCAGGGAGAATAGGGCTTTGAAGGGATGTGGAAACTGAAACTGAGACACCGCAGAAAACTTAACCCAAACAGTAGTTTTATTACCAAAAGTGGTCAAGTAAACAGGAAAAAGAACCCAAGAGAGAGAGAAAAGAGAAAATAAGCCTCCAGGTGCCCCCATGGAGTTGTCTCACCAACCCCTGGAATGCCCAGACTTCCCGAGCAGTGGCTGCATCCTCAAGGGTCAGCTGGCTCACAGGTGAGGGCGGGTGTCCCCGCCAAGGCAACCTTGTCCTGGCATGTGAAGTGAGTGAGCCCCAAAACATGAGCCATATTCCTTTTATCAAATTGGCCAAATGACATTTACCTGCCCCCAGTTCTGTAACTGGGACCCTCTTGCACATGTCTGGGGGCATTGGTGCCTGCGTGATTATACTCCAGGGGGTCTTTATTAAATGGGTCTGGGCATTTACTTCATCCTCCTCCTCGTCTCTCTCCTTCAAGTGCCCTTGGAGGGCCATCAGCCAATCATGAAAGACCAATTAATTTTAGTTTACACAGAAATCTCTCTCTCAAGGCTAGAGACTGTCTTTATCAGCCTGTTTTCTCATAACTTGGCAGGAGAAAGCCCAACTTCTTACAGGTGGCTGGGCCAAACACAGACCAAAAATACCAACATCGAATTCCACCCGAATACACCCACCTTCCCCTGCTAGCTCTGTGTGGCTGCCCAGAATCCTTTAAGAAAGGTTTCCCTCCTGGTCTGTACGTCTTCCATGGGCTCAGGGATCACCTGGAGCTGCCACTTGAGAGGACCTCAGACCCTCTCCTCTTCTCCACACGCTTTTTATGCCCACTTGCAGCAAGTTTTGTTGCCCTCTATTACTAACAAAACCCTACCACGAGCCAGAATCCCCCTTAAACAATTTCCTGAGCAGCCTGAGGCCACTGACCTGCCCTTGGTGAGATCCTTCTCGTGGGCTTTGCTGCTACAGTGTGGGTACAATGGGGGCACCAAGGGGCACAAAGCCCTGCCGGGTGGCAGCAGAGCCACCAAACCTGGTGTGAGAAAAACCTCTTCAATTTAGAGAAGATGCAAGTATCTGTGAAAGAAGTTTAGCAGACAAGAAAAGTTTTTATTTCAGCACTTGCTGGGTGCTCAGGCCACAAAGGTCCAAAAAGCACGTCCCCACCCCAAAAATCATGCTTTTTATATGTCCCAAGGGTCTTGCTTTGTTAACATAATGAGAAGAGTGGGCCTCTTCTGATTGGGTTTGCTATGCCCTCCTGTGCAGGGAGATGGGGTCTCCTGGTCAGAATAACCACTTTTATCTGCACACAAAGGCCTGCCACGTGGCGAGGGGCTTGTTTTGGCCACATCTTCATCTACTTTCATAATTCCCTATTCCCGAACACAAATTGTCCCTGGCACCAGCTCCAGACAGGACCTGGTACCTTACAGCTTTTGTGGTATGCCTAAAAAAAGTAATTCCAAAGTTAATGAACTATTTGCTTGTAATAAAACCATGATTTTTTAAAATTTCTCATACTGGGGCTGTGCGGGCCACACTGCAGGATAGGGACTGTAGTGCAGGACAGGGGCTGTACTGCGGGATAGGGATCATTGGGGCCATACTGCAGGATAGGGGCTGTAGTGCAGGACAGGGGTTGTAGTGTAGGATAGGGGTTGTAGTGCAGGATAGAGACTGTACTGCAGTATAGGGGCTGTACTGCAGGACAGGATCGGTACTACAGGACGGGATCGGTACTGCAGGATGGGGGCTGTACTGCAGAACAGGGGCTGTAATACAGGACAGGGGTTGTACTGCAGGATAGGGTCTATAATACAGGACAGGATCTGTACTGCAGAACAAGCCTTGTACTGCAGGACAGGGGCTGTATTGCAGGACAGGGGCTGTAATACAGGCCAGGGCCCCTGTGCCGCACCACGACACCCCGCCATGACACCCGCCCGCCGCCGCCATTTCCCGGCGGGCCCCGCGCCGCCATGTCCCGCCCCCTCAGCACGGGGCGGGCCCTGACGCCGCTCCCCCCAGCCCGGCCCTCTCCCCTCACTCCGCCCCTCTCCCCTCACTCCACCCTCTCCCCTCACTCCGCCCCTCTCCCCTCAGCCCGGCCCGCTCCCGTCCCGCCCACACCGGTGTAGAAACTCTCTCTTCCGAACGCGCGCGGGGTTTGTGCCGCCGTTCTGCTCCCTTGCAGCGTTTTGTACCTATTTTTGGCATCACTACGGCATTAAAAGCGTATTTAAATAACGCATGAGGCCTGTAAATTGACTGTTTTCTAAGGGCTGTTTCCACAGAGCTGTGTTTGGGTAAGAGGGAAGCTCAACCCAGCACTTTTATATCGTTATTATGTAGTATATTAAACAGTATATTATATATTACATATTATTATATATTACATATCATATATTTATATATTCTATATTGCATTATATGTTATATATTAGATTATATTATTATATATACTATATTATTGTAAATATAGTATATATTATATACTATATTATATAGTATATATAATTGTAATATATATTATACATTATATATTATATATTGTTACATACTCTATATTATATATTCTGTATTCTATATGATATTGTATATTATATATTCTATATATTACATTCTATATTATATATAATATATACATTTTACTTTTATATATGCTATATTACTATACGTTTTACTATTATATATTATATTACTATACGTTTTATTATATAATATATAGCATATATTATATAGTCTATTCTACATACAACTTATAATTTTTATCACTATTCTACCTTTTTTGCCATTATTTTACAATTTTTATTTTATCATTTTTATAATTATTTCATTGTTATTTTACCGGTTCTATAATTATCTTCTATTTTTTATAATTTTGTCGGTTCTATAATTTTATCATGTATAACTGATTTTGAAAGGTGCCCAACCTCTTATTCCCCAGGTTTTAATTTGTGGAATTTATTGTCATCTAGGAATCATAAGGGAAGGTTAGAAAACCTCTATATGTTTTAATTAGATAATAATTTTAATTATTTATAAACAATAACTTTATAGTTTTAATTATATAATAATTTTAATTTTTTTATAAATAATAACTTTATAGGTTTAATTAGATGTATATGAATATGTGAAGCATTGTAGTAGCATTCAAATCCCCCAGCCAATGTGCTTGCTGCATTTTGACATTTGAGATATTTGTGTCAATTCTAATAATTTCCTCACCAGAACAGTCATTTGTGATTTTTACTGGTGTGGCAGCAGCACAGGGAAGCCAGGAGGAGGCAGGGAACCTCAGTTAAAGCCACTCAGGGATAATTTGCAGTGCTGCTCTAAATATTTAGGAATATACAGTAAGAAATAGGATGATTATGCTTGCCTTGAGGCCCCAAATTTTTAAATGTGAAGACATCTCCCTTAATTTTTTACCCACCAGGGAGTTCAAGGAGAAAGCAGCTCAGCTAGGGGTTGTTTATCTTTGCAGGACTCACCCTGAAAGGTATTTATCCTAAATTCTGGACCATGTTCTATGTGTGAGAGCATATTTCCTTTGATTTTGGAGCTGGGGTCTTTAGCAGAGCACTGTTGTGGCCTCCTAGTACGGGTTTTAGGGGTCTGTTTACCAGTAGCTGAGAGAAAATCGTAATTGAACATTTAGGGTTAGGGTTTAGGGTTTAAAGGTTTACTGGTTCTTAAAAGCTTTGTGGATTGGACTCAGTGTTCTGAATTACTCTGGGTCCTGCAAAGTTCAGTCTTAGATCCATGCCCTTTGGAATATGTTGGATTGCAGCCCTGCTATGCTTGGAGGCACTGTTAGTCCAGTGTCTTTGTTTTATTGTGCTTGCAGAGTTTGGTTGGAACATGGAGCCTGTCTTCCCCCCAGAACCAGGCATTCCTGCAGAAAAGAACTCACCCATGCCGCAGAAAAAATTCTGTGTCTTGGTGGGGGTGACTGGAAGTGTGGCTGCTCTGAAGCTGCCCCTGCTCATCATGGAATTGCTGAAAATCCCTGGGGTAAGTAAAAGCTATTGGTGAAGCTCTGTAAGGTTGGAGTTACCCTGTTTGTGAGAAGAGATCACATGGCTTCTGCTGAAATGAAAAGCACCTCCTGGGAGCCCTTTAGTTTAACAATTTTTTTGGAGGAGAACATCTCTGGTTTTTAAGAATTGATTATTTTTTTCTGTATTCTTTAACACTTGAAAAGGTCTTGGCCTTGGGTGGTTTTTTTTCTGAAATTTGTCCTTGTCAGTCAAAGTGTCAGATGTGGCTGCAGACAGAGGTGATGCATCTGCAGCTTGAAATCTCCAGGATACTGCAGTTTTCCATCAGTGGAATATGGATTTTCGAAATATAAATGCTGCTGTCTGACTAAGAGAGGGAAACCAGGCCTTGGAAAACCAGAAATCAAAAATGCAAACTGCTGTATGAATCTGTGCACTATTTTTTTTTTTAAGTCTTTATTGTCTGGAGTAACAGAGGTGCCCAGCAGAGGCCACTGGTGACTGAACAGGGATGTAAACATGCTCTTTTCTGCCGTGGAATAAAGTTAGAGTAAACTTTTAAGAAATGGAGTAAGTATTTTGGAACAATGAAATGAAAGAGTGGCAGGAGCAAGAGAGAGCACTTAAGTGAGATATATTGGTTAGATTTCTTCATGAATATCCTTTAGAATTATTTGGGAGACTTTATCTTGTGAATGCATGAGTAGAGGGAGGAGAGGTGCTGATTTATCTGGTTGATGCTGATACCTAAGATGGAAAGGGTGGAAGGCATGAGTTGCAAAGAGAAGACTCAGTTAATCTATTGCTCGACCTGAAGTGATTAGTGAGGTCAAAGGTCCCAGCCTGAAGTAAGAAGAACAAAGAAAAATGATACCAATCAAGGGGGTGATCAGCACAGAGCCAGAGATATGGATCTTCTAATCCTTTCCCTCTTGGATTAAGCTTGGCTATTGTCTCTTTTCCTTTTCTCTTGGTGCTTGGAACATCCTTTTGTGCAGGTGACTGGTAGAATGCAAATGATCCAAGGTAGGAATGTGAATCAAACCCTTCTTTCTCTCTTAGGATTTGAGTCATAATTAAAAGCTGCAGGCAGCTGGACCCAAAATCTGTGCAGGCCCAGAGGACTGTGTGGCCACTGATTTTAGGTTTTGGTTGCATAAAAAGCAAAAGTGAAATGTCCAGGAGTTTCTAACACTTAATTTATTAATCCAAATTACTTATTTACTCTTTTTTGCTGTGATTCCAAGGCCTGCTGCGTCAGTGTAACTTTCCCATTGAGTTTGGTGGGTCCTGCACAAGACTGTTGCATCAGTTTCTTTACTGCTGGAGAAGAACTTTACAAAGCTCTCAGTGGAGGCAGGGCAGGAACAGAAGGAAGGTTTTTATACCAAAGGAGATGTGGTCAAAGGCTTGAAACTGGAGTTTAAATTGATGTTTTGGCTGAAACGAACCATGGTGAACAATTTGACAGGATGATTTTGCTGCATATTTAACTTTAACATATTCTCGAGGGTGGCAATGAATGTGACTACAGTGCACTGCCTTTTGTTTAACCTCTTTGGAAATCTAGGAAATTTAGATGGATGCAGGTTGTTGTCCTTGTACCTGGTGTGGTGGAGAGACAGGACAGGGTCTCATCCTCTCACACACTTGATTCATAGAATTTTTCAGTGACAGGAACACCACGACAAAATCATATTGGCAGGATATTGATTAGTAATAGGCTTTGGAGAGACGTTGGAGCCCCTTCCAGTCCTTAAAGGAGCTTCAAGAACAGTGGAGAGGGACTTGGAACAAGGGCCTGGAGGAACAGCACAAGGAGGAATGGCTTTAAGCTGAAAGACCTTATACTAGCAGGATTAGATTGGATATTAGGAAGAAATTCTTTCCTATGAGGGTGGTGAGGTGCTGGCACAGGTTTCCCAGAGAAGCTGTGGCTGCCCCATCCCTGGAAGTGTTCAAGGCCAGGTTGGACGGGGCTTGGAGCAACCTGGTCTAGAGGAAGGTGTCCCTGCCTATGGCAGGATCCTTTATGTCCCTAAAGGATCGTCTTTAAGGTCACTTCCAATCCAAACCATTCTGTGATCCTGTGATAAAGAAAGGCAAGGACAAACCTTTTTGTGGGTGAGATGTTCTGTCCTTGAAGCTACAGAATGTCACCTGGACTTTAGGCATAAATCACACCATGTCACTTCATTGTGCTCCTGCTGGGCAGCGTCTACCTTAGCTTCTAGGTGCCATTTAACAGAGGAGCTGCTCATTTGCTTGTGCTCAGGCTGTCTATAAAGATTTTGCTGTCAAAACTGAGAAATTTATTAAAATATAGTCACGCACACCCTTAACCCGAGCAAAAAGAGCTGTGCCAGGAAAATCCTCTTAACAGAGACCAACAGTGTTGCTGAAACACAGGAGATGAGTTTTGCAATAAAGTTTATTTTGGAGATTTGGCTTAAGTGATCCAAGCCAAAGACCTCTAAATAATCCATACTGTCTCCACTGAGGGTGCTTGAGTGTGTCTAGACTGCCTTTATTGTTTAAGATATCCACTGTCAAACAGAGGGTGTGTCAGGTAAATAGGAAAAGAAAAACGGTGTGGGGTAAAGTGATCTTGAGAACACTGATCTCTTTGCAGCTTAGCTGGAGGGACTTGAAGGACATGTTGAGAACAAGAGAACCAGGAGCCCACCCCAGTAGGAAACGTTCATTTCAGTATTAACTCACAGCGCAGTTTTCTTGGCGGAGTTGTAGAGTCACCAGCACTCAGAGTCCTTGAACATCCCTCTCTGGTATGTTCTGGCTTGTAGTGGGTTGGATGCAATGCTCAAAAGCTGGAGCTATTCCCTAATCCTGGGCTTATGCTTGGAAGAAATAAATTTGTTTTTAATGGTACCATTGCAGAGACAAGACATACCCCTTCAAACTGCACAGTGCTCTTTAAAATCCCCAAGTAAGTATTCTCTTGCAGGCTGAGGTTAACACCTCATCCGAACCCGTGGTGCAGCAGAGAGTGGCACCTTTGGGGTGCTGCTGCTTGGCTCTGAGCAGCTTCCTGTGGTAGGAGGTTATCATGGAAATAATACGGTTAGCTAGTGGCTGTGAATATGATCTTCACACTCACAAACACTACAAATAGCTGTGATTCCAAGTCAGGGTTACTCAGAAAAGAAGAGACGTTTAGAAGAGGCAAATATAAAATACCAAAAACTGGTGTCATGTGCACCTGTATTTTTCCATTACTTTTCCTTTAGGAAATGGGAAAAATTACCAAAGCTCACAATACGCTAAGATTGAAATTTTCCTCTGCTCCTAGCTGTTATTCTGCTCATATAGCATGTAGGGAATCATTCTCAGTAGAATAAAGGGTGCTGGGAGCTGGGTTCGTGTAGTTTGTCACGTCAGCCACTCCTGTTAGAGAACTTGGAGGTTTCCAACAGTTGGTTTTAGCAAGTGTGCTGGTTTAAAGGTAAACTGTCGGGACAAATGAACCCAACTCAAGAGAGATTACAAGTTAGAGTTACAATTTACTAAAAAGATTACAATAAATACAATGATAGAGAAAAACCTGGTTTTAACCCACAGAAATAGATGTATAACCCAACACGCTGTGACACGAACAAGACAGTGTTCATTAGCCCCTTGCCAATGCACTCACCCATGAATATCACTTTTAAGTGTAGAAAGACATGCCATTTTGGGGCTGGTCCTGGTGTGTGCACAGCACCTGAGGTTCACTGCTTGTGGCACGAGCTGTTGGCAACATCTATGAGCTACTTGTCACGGGACAGGTAGAAACCAGGATAAAACCCCCTTTTTTTACTTGTTAAGATTTCTGCAGGAGGAAATGAGAGGTTCACCCTAACACCTCATAAATGTGTGTGTGTGTCAGATAAACATCTGAGGGATGGGATAGCATTTCCCCAGTATATACCAATAACTGAAGGTTCCAGTGACTTTGCGGGTTTATCTGAGATTTCAGACAAAACCTTTGTATCCTTTCACCCAGTCTCTCTTTATGGAAATCACTGGTTTACTGCACAAAAACCCTGTGTTATGAACATACCTACACGGAGGCTTTCCTTTTCCTACCATCTAGCTTTGATAGGAAGGATAGCTGGAAGACACAACTCCCACTTGCTTCTGGTAACAGCAGCAAGTCTGATTAACACTGTTTTAAAATGTAGCATCCCATAGTCTCTAGCTATTTCCCACCTTTGAGACTTGGAGGTCATTCAGGGAGAGAGGTGGGGCAGAAGGAGACAGAGAGAGGTGCACATGTTCCATTCAACCAGGAGACTGTACTCTGTTCCAAAGTCGCTCTTTTCTGGGAAGCCTTGTGCAGTAGAGGTGGATACCAAGCCCCAGCAAACCTATGTGCCTCTCAGCAGCTCCTCTGATCACTTGGCACTATGCTTTCTCTTGGCATAGAGCTTCCTCTTGGCTCCCAGTGTGGGAAGAGCAATCCTGGCAGTGCCCTGTTGGCATGCCACCTTGGCAGTTGCAGTTCAGGGAATCCACTGAGGCAAGATGCTTCCTTCCTCCCTTTGGCAGGTGTGCCTGGGGATTAAAGGGCATCTTTCACAGGGCTGTGGTTTGCTGCTTCTTGCTGTTCCTTTGAAGTTGTGTGCAGAACTGCACCTCATTGTCACCTCATTGTCACCTGCACTGCCCTCTCTGCTGTCCTTACTGTGAACGTGTTTGGCAGGTGGGGACCTACCCATTTTACGTTGGCATGAAATAAGTCTCTGACTTCTGTGGACATCTGTGGTGGCTTGGCCTGTTAGCTGTGAATAGGTAAGGTCCTCCAAGAAGCCACAGATCTTTCAAAATTGTCCTCAAGTCCAACCATTGGTCTTTTTCTTTCTACTTAGATCGAGGTGAAGGTGGTCACTACTGAGCGAGCAAAGCACTTCTACAATGCTCAGGAGATTCCTGTCACCCTCTACAGTGATGAAGATGAATGGCAGGTGAGTTGTTCTTGCAAATTGAAGCACTCATCTAAGTTTCTTTGCAAGAAAGCACACTTAGTTCTTTTTTAATCCTGGGCTAGGACTCACTCCTTGGTCTAGTAATGTATGTTTGGTATATGGCTTTCGAAGAACGTGCTGTAAATGAGGAAGAAGAAAGTGGCTGCCCTGGTGTACCAGAGAATTTTGTCCTGCCTCAGCAGACCTACAGACTTTCTCTCCCCTGGGCTCAGCTGCTTTGAGAGCAGTGTCAGGAAGTGTCAAGAAAGTTACTGCAGAGCTGTGGTGAGCATGTTGGGTGCTTGTCATGAGTCGTACTTGTCACAAAGGTGGCAGCTTCTCCTTAGCTCAGCTTTCAGAGCTGTGAACATCTCTACACTCTGTAAAATAGCCCTTTCTCCTCACTACAGTTTTGCTGACGTACTTTGAGAGTCCTTGAGTATGAAGAGGTTCGTTGTATAAGCATTAAGATTTTTTTTCCCCCATACATTTGATCCCTACTGTGCAGTAGTACAAGGTGATCTACTCTTTACCACTACTCTTGCCAATGCACTCACACATGAGTATCACTTTTAAATGGAGAAAGACATGCCAATGGCAACAGCCAGGAAACTTTCTGGCTGGTCTAGGAGATTCCTGGAGATTTACTGGATCCCACAGTGCTACAGCACCAGGTAGATATGTCTGAGGAACCCTCAGTGGGGTAATAGAAGAGGTGCAGGTCAGGCATTGAGTTCTGCTGGCACACTGGAAAGCAGGCATGGAGCCCTTACAGTGGGAAACAATCACAGAATCACAGAATGGTTTGGGTTGGAAAGAACTTTAAAGCTCATCCAGTTCTAGCCTCCTGCCATGGGCAAGGACACCTAGACCAGGGTGCTCCAAGGCCCATTCAACCTGGCCTTGAACACTTCCAGGGTTGGGACAACCAAAGCTTCTCTGGGCAACCTCTGTCAGTGTGAAGCCATTCCACCTTGTCCTGTCACTCCAGGCCCTTGTAAATAGTCTCTCTCCATCTTTCTTGCAGGCTCCCTTCAGGTACTGGAAGGCCACAGTTAGGTCACCTCAGAGCCTTCTCTTCTTCAGGCTGAACAATCCTAATTCTCTCAGCCTTTCCTCATAGCAGAGGTGCTCCACCCCTCTACTAATTTGGTGGCCTCCTTTGGGCTTGCTCTGACAGCCTGCTCAGCATCTCTTTGTGAGACATTTCACTCTGACAATAAAACTACAAGGAAAAATAAAAGTGAGTGAAAGAGATAAGAAAGGTGTTCAGGAAGCTCCAGCTTTCTGGAATCTGTCTTTTTGTTGTGGTAAACTGTCAGGAGAAATGAACCCAACTCAAGAGAGATTACAAGTGAGAGTTACAATTTACTTAAAAGATTGCAATAAATAAAATGATAAACTCGTTTTAACCCACAGAAATAGATGTATAACCCAACTCGCTAGGACACGAACAGGACAATGTTCATTAGCCCCTGTGCTGAGCACCACATGGTCTCCCTGAGTGCAAAGTAAAAGGAAAGGAAAACCTGTTGGTGAGGATGATGGTCACAGTTCTGTCAAAGTAATGATTGCAGCCTTGTCGAGAGTGGCAGTCCCAGTCCTGTTGAAGTTCTGGTCTTCCTCTGGATCCGATGAGTGGTACCAGAAGTCCCAAAACCTGAAGATTTTATATGCTCAAGTTCAGGTGGGAATGCCCAGCACCTCCCCCAGGGCAAGGAGTTCCACAATGGGTGATTTAACTCTGTCACTCTTGGGATATTTTGGAATCTTAGATGGTCTAGGCCGTTGCAGCTGCCTATTTTGCAAGTCCCTAATGGCCCATTAGCAGACATGACCCCTCAGGCTGGGTGTGAAGGTGCTGACACCTCCCCAGAGGGGAGTTATCACAGCTGAGTCACTGGTGTGAAGACAGAAACTCTCCCCTGTCTCACAGGGTTCTTTAACACCCAGCTTGTAGCCTGAGAGGTCAGAAGTGCCCTGGGCAGCTGCTGCAAATGATCTGTTATTAACAGTCCATCAGAAATTACATAAAGGGTGTAAAATATGCAGTTTTGGTTATACCCACATAGTGATAAACTGTAACTGGGACACCTGTGAGTTGAAATCTGGTTGTCAGATGTGTGAATTGCCTTTGTGGGGAAATATTGGTGCCATCAGTTAACTGTGCTCCCTAAGCACAGGAATGTGTTTTCTAAGGTGGGATTGGTGAAGTGCCTGTTGTTCCCAGTGTTCCCTGTGAGGGTTTGATGATCTCCATCTTGTCTCCTCCACAGCTGTGGAAGGGTCGGTCGGACCCCGTCCTGCACATTGAGCTCAGGCGCTGGGCTGACCTGATGGTGGTGGCACCACTGGATGCCAACACACTGGCAAAGATTGCCAATGGCATCTGTGACAACCTGCTGGTGAGTAACTGGGGCTCTGCCTTCCACTCCTCTCACCCCTCAAGTTAGCCTGACCTTTCCTTCATGGAAACTTGTGCTTCTGCAGCTTCATGAACAGTGAGATTTGCATGTTCTGCCCCCACTTCATCTGCTTGTCTCTCTCTTCCTCAGGATGGTTCCCTCATTCTTTACCAAACAGTGGGTCTTTCCTTCCCTGACCTACATCCCTTCCCTACTCCTCAGCTAATCCTGAGCTCTGTCAGTCTTTTCTGTTATTTCCCAGTCCCCACACTTTGCTTTTTCTGGAGGGTGGTATTTCTTTCTACCTCCACCTTCTCTGTGTCACTCATAAACAGAAATACACACTCACTCAAAGCGAGTTCCCCCCTGCATTTTTTCAATGCAATCTGGAAAGACACCTGTGAGATCAAACTCTACTTCCTGCTACCTTATCACCTACTCACCTAGCATAGTACAGACATTCAAACATGCTAACAGTTACTTACTGTCCAGTCTCAGCTACAGAGTATTTTGCTTGTTCAGGCATGTTTTTTGGTATTGAAAGTGCTCTTTAGGCTCTTCAGACTAATCAGAAATTGTATTAAAAGAGAGTGTGCTTCTCTGTTGGGCGCTGAGGACCTTCAGCAGGGCTGACTGTTTTGTGGCCAGGCATTAACCACACAAAAGATCTCTCAGGAAGCTGCACATCTGCATGTCCAACAGCCTTTTGGGTAAGAAATGCATATAAATGAACAAAATCAACCCAGATTAGGTCACTGGGGATCTGAGAGAAGTCAGAAAGAGCTGTGGGAGGGGCAAGCAAGGTTTTGTCTTTCTGGATCCCCTCAGTACTATGGATGTGATGGTTTAGCAGAGGGAAGAGCTCAGGAAAGACGTCAGTGGTGCATGGCTTCACAGAGTGCTGCCAGTCTTTTCAGAGAGCCTTATGAAAGGAAGAGGTAGCTCCATGAAAAGAAAGCAAGTGCTGGAGGTGCTGGTTGGCAGCTTAGAAAACATTACAGCAGATGTCCGTGTGCTGGAAAGGGTTCAAGTCAGGGTATGAAAAGGATGGGCAGAGTTCCTGTGAGGACTCTGAATCAAGGAGAGCCCTGCACTAGGGACTGCTGCTCCCTGGGAAGCTCCTTTGCATGACTTATATGCTGCTAGGCCTGGGAAACTGATGGACATTGCATTAAGAACAAGCAGCATTTACCTTTTTAAGGAGATGAGGTGATACTGGGTTATCTAGAAGTGCAGCATGCTGCTAGTTTGTTTGTAATCTGCCAGCATCTGCTCCAGCAGCCCAGATGTGCTCATGTTATCATCTGCTTGTATCCTGGAAGCAGCAGTGCTTCCTTATGGATCCAGTTGGCATATCATTTAAAAAAGACTCACTTGCCAACTTCCAGTGTTTATCTTTACAGCTGGCTTACCTGAAGTGTTGCCTGGGGATTTCTCTCTAGCTGATAAGATCTGTGGCCACCCCACAACTTCTCTGTCTCCCACATCGGCTGGCAGTCTGCACACATCCTGTTGCAGCTTGGTTTGCTCCAGACTGGGCTGCTCACTTGACCCTGGACTAGAGCAAGATGGGATCTCTCCTCTTTGTAGCCTCCCTCATCTTTCCTGCATGTCAAACATGAGCTTTGCTGGAATGTAGTCTCAGCTCTGTGAATTAGTCCAACTGCACTGACAGATAGAGGCACTTGGCCTCAAAATGATCCAGACTGGGAAAGCACTTCTGTGCAGCAAAGAGATGGGAAGGAATGAGGAAATCCAACCCATTTCTTGGCTTCTTTTACAGACTTGTGTCATCCGTGCATGGGATCTGAGCAAACCTCTGCTCTTCTGCCCAGCCATGAACACAGCCATGTGGGAGCATCCCATCACAGCTCAGCAGGTGGAGCAACTGAAAGGCTTTGGCTACACAGAGATCCCCTGTGTAGTGAAGAAACTTGTGTGTGGAGATGAAGGTTAGTCCTTTTCCATGGCTTCTGACCCTTTTCCTGCCCGAGTGCTGCTCTCATCCTGAAGGGACGTGCATCCTTGTGTTGTGTGGCCTTCGAGATGTTGAATTGCCAGGGTTTGTACAAACAAGATGAAGTTTTGCCCTGTATTAGTCCTTTTTATGAATTTTTAAGTAGTCTTAAGGGACAATCCAAGCCAGGCTTTCAGATGAGCCTGATATTGAACAGAAGTGCTTGTTCAAGGAGAGAGGAGATCAAAGAGAAGGAAAGCTCTGCAGTGTATGTTATCAGCCTGGGATTTGGGTGTCCTGACTTTGCCCTCTGCTGTGACTGGGGGCTGTTTTCATCGTGCTTCAGTTCCTCAGCTCTGTCATCGGGATAAAATCTTATCCCTGAGAGCAGACAGTGAGAACAGCCCTTTGAAGATGTGGCTGAGGGTGTAGCTGGACACACATTTAACATTTGTTGTTGTTGTTGTTGCCTGGGTTACTTTTCAGCTTCCCAATCGAGTTTTGATTTGGGGTTTTGATACCACATTTCTCTGTGAAGTGAAAGCAGGGCTGGGGGAAGTTGTCACGCTCAGATTCAATAGATTTAGCTTGCAGTGCTAAGAAATAGTACTGAAATGGTCTCATTCCTGTTTTAGAAGTTGCTTTAAATTAAGGTATTTTGACTTTTGGGAAGGGTTTTGATACAAACTGTTTGGATGAATGGATTTGGTTTTTTGTTAAAATTTTATTGGACAAATTATCTGTAAAATGTCCCCAGATTCCAGCCATAATAGCAAAATAGCAAACATACTATTATATGCACAGTAGTATGCTCTGATTTTATGTAACAGTCTCAACTCCAGCAAGATTTTAACCGCCATGTCAGTTCAATAAACAGTCTGTAGCTAAGCCAGGATGTTATAATGTCATTCATGGTTAAATTCTAGGGCCAGCTTAGTTTTGGAACCCATAAGAAATATTTACAATTAGGTAAGTGTAGTCAAGTAACTCAGGCATCAGTTGAAATATCCTGTATGATTATCCTTCCCCTGGGATTTTAGACATGATTACACCAAATTTCTTCATGTTCAGCTCAGCTGTCCCTGCTGTGAGAGCAAACTCCTGAAGGAACTTAGGGGAGAGGGGTGGCACCGACAGCTGTGCTAGGAGTAGCCACCTCTGACTTGACTCCACTTGTGTTTGTGAGTCAGTTCACAACAAGATTTTCCTGTTGGCAAACACCAGGATTTTCCTGGCAGTTTGTAAGCGAATTATGGCAGAGCAGTAATGAATTCTCTCTCTCTGAATACCCAGTATTCCACCACTGACTTTTTCACCCCTTCCTTTATTTTTTCAAGCCTTTCACCCCATAGCCTCTTTCACACTCATTTTGGTTTTGTGGGTTCCATCCATGGCAGGGGTTTGCCTTGTTTTCACCCAAACAGCACATAGCAACACTCACACATCTGCTGCAGACGAGATGCAATTTGCAACAGTTTTGTCTGTTGACGTTGTGGTTTGTTTTGCTCTAAAAGAGGTTTCTCTTCCTCAGCCCATGTGGTTGGTCTCACCTGAAATGTGCCAGATCCTCACTACCACCAAGTTTCTGCATTACAAGCTTTACTTGCTTAATTTTTCTCCCTTAGTAAATAGACAGAAAGTTCAGGTAAAAGAGAGTTAGAATAACAAATTAAATTGGGTTCCTTGATTGGATAGTTTCCATACTGACAGTATCTTCATCATCCTTAGCTGGATTTCTTAAGCCAGGCACACTGGAAGATTTCTACCTGTAGGCTGTGCTGTAAGATGGGCTGATTAGCACGATTTTGCCTTGCTAAACCTAAAGATCTAGGTGTGAATTACCAAGAGATGTTGGAGAAGTGGGTAGTGAAGGAGGAAGGCAGACCATGGAAGAGTTCTGGAATGGTGTAGCTCTGTCAAATCGTGCAGAGACTGTCAGGGCATGTCTCTTGTTCAGCAGCACCTGTCAGGTATGGCTCTTGTCCTCAAGGTAGCAGAACGGCCCAGATCTGCCTGCAGCTTTTCCACAGGTTGCTCCAGACCTGGGATTTACAGGTCTGAAAAAGAGGAAAACAGAACCTCCCAGAATGAATTTCTGCTGAGCAATAAGACATGTATTTTATATTATGAGAGCAATTAGTCAGCAGGACAAAAATTCAACCTTCCAAAGGAGACAAAATTCCTATGGGAGAAGCATCATTCCTCAACTCCAAGCAAATAACAGGAGTGAATGGCCTGAATTCCCACTGCTGAGGTTGGACAAGATGATTTAGTCATCTGTGGGCTTAAAATTCTGAACCTGAATTTGAAAAGTACTTCAGAGGGAAGCACTAGCACAGAGTAGATTAGATGTTCATCTAGCAACTAACTAGTCTGAAAGGAAAAGTTTTGGTTTTGTTCTGTCCAGCACTCAGCCTTCTCCAAGAGTTACTCCCAAGATTCAGGCTGGTGAGAATCCAGGACAGCTTTCCGTAATTTGGGTCTCACTGCAGAGTCTTGCGAACGGCATGAATTCAGTAAGTCTTTTGTATAGGCAAAGAGCATTTCAAAAAGATACTGAAGTCACACAATGTTTATGCTGGAGAAAGGAGGAGAAATAGGGAGTTTTGCTCTGTATGTACTTTTTTGAGACAGTTTTGCACACTTGCTCCTCCCCTGGATTTCACAATGTGGTTTTGCTCTTACCCCGCAGGCCGAGGTGCCATGGCAGAAGTGTGGACCATCCTGGAGAGAGTTAAAGAGATCCTTGAAGAACTGGATGTGCCAGGGCAGAGCTGATGTTTTGGCATGTAGATGGTGTTTTTGTGCCTTTCTGATGGTTTGGAGATAAAATCAGCAGGAAGCCAAGCTGCCTGTGGGTACTCATGGCATGCATACCTATAGCTGCTCTTCAACAGAAGGATTCAACCGTTGTCTTCCAGCTGGTGCCAAATTGAAATGTGGTACATCAGCACAGACTTTTAAAAACCAAAGCCAAGAATGTGCTGCCTTAGGGTGAAAAACTTTGGTATCTTGCAAAGAGGGAGTAACATTCCTGAGGCTTCTTAGCCCCCAGTACTTCACATGCTCTCTTCTGAGGAGGCTGCAGAAGGTTTTTCAGCTCCAGTGACTTCCCCAAGAACTTTTAGAGAGGAAAATGCTGTGCAAATTCTGGCGGTGGGGATAATGCCAGCTCCTTCCAGCATGTGTGTTTTGGACCATGCCTGCTCTCCAAAGCTTGGTCCATAGCTGTGCTGGCTGCACGTTCCCAGCAGGAGTCACTGTCCAAAAACCATTTTCCTTCTGGGAACTTAATAAAAAAGAGCTGTCTTAATAAAAAATCCTGTCCCTGATGAATTGTCTCTTGTAGCTCCTCTGGGAGGTCTGCATCTAACATCTTTACTAGGTTGTGTCTGCTTGTGGTTTTTATCAGATATAGAGAAAAATTGACTATAAGAAGCTCTCCAGACCACAAATTAGCCTTTGTCCTTTTGTAACTGTTGCCTGGACAGGGATGCAGACACCAACCTTGTTCCAAAATTCCACCTGCCCATCTGGGTTCTCCAGTTAGGCAATCAACAGGCTGGGCCCTCAGAGCAAGCCAGGGTGCATGTTTCCCAAGGGAGTGAAGTCAAACTTCACCTATGATGATCCTTTTCAGCTTGAAAATTAACTGAAATGCATGAATAAATTGGGAAATCCTGTGCCTTCATGGGCCAGACCAGGGTTCCCCCAGTCCAGTCCAGTCTAGCCTTTCCTTGGGAATGTGGTCTTGCTCACAGAGGAATGGGAACAAAGTGGATCTCTGAAACATGCTCTGTAGCAGAGCACTGCTGACTCAAAAAGTATTTTGACTAAACAGAGACAAATTTAGCACCTTTGGTGCAGCATGTGCATCCTGCCTGTGGGGGAAGCTCCAGCCTGCTGTGCATGAGGGAGGAAGTTAACAGGTTAGGTTTGTTTGCCTTATCAGTCCCACACAAATAAAAGCCTCTGAACTTTCTCTGTTTTGGTTCTTCCAGTGACAGAGATCCAGGGAGTCAAAGCTTTTGAGAAGGATCTGTGTGTGAGCAGAGCTTGCGGCACACACAAAGGGCTGTAGTGCTACTGTGGTTGTGAACTTTGCATTTGGCCTGGATTTTGGTGTGATCTGCATTGTTGGCTCATATTCTTACATGATGAAGCTCTCAGCCTCTCATAGGATCTTACTTTAAGCTAATTGAAGGCAGTAATAGACATGCTGTTTGGTTTCCATGAGTTTTGATGGTGAATGTTGTTTCTCCTACTCACAGGGAAATGTATATTTGGGCAGTTACAACTGTCACTTGCCCTGAGGCTCTGCTGTGGACATCTCCTGTGGTCAGAGTTGCTTATCCTTCCTCCTAGTCCCTGACTTGGCTGCACAGAAAATCCAATAATGAGATTCCTCACACCAGGACAAAAGACCATGGCCCTGTTAAGAGCCTTCATCTCTTCTAAGCCTGGTTTGCTGGCTTTAAACTGCTCCAGAAAGTTGACAAATGAACCTCTGCATAATTGCTGTTGTTTTTAATTGGCAGCAAGTCATGATAGCATTCCAGCTTGGGATAAACCTGTGCCCAAACCACCTTTTCTTCAGGGCAAATAGAAGAATCAGTTGAGTTCCTTTTGGGAAGCAGGAACAGCTTTCAGCCTGGCACAGGCATGCGTCCCCACCCATGGCTGGCAAGGTGCAGGCAGCCTGCAGGTAGAAGCTGCTCCCTGTGGAAAAGGAGAAGGAATAGAAGCTGGGGAAAGCTTGTGTGCTGTCACACGAGGCTTTAGGAGGGGACTTTGGGAGAGTACTTTTCTAGGATGAGGCTTGGGGCAATGAGTGAAGGACCTAATTCCAAACCAGGGCTTTGTGCTGGCTTGGGTACAGGGTCTCCTTAGACAACGAGCTCAGCAAGAGTTGTTGAGGGATGGATCTCTCAGGGCATTCAGGCTTTCAATACCTGAAAGCTCTGAGTGTGTCATGGGTTCACAGAGGAGACTCGAGATACTACCCGTGTGCTTTTTCTTCAGCTCTTCATTTTAAGCTGCGCACTGATTTTTTGTTTCACTTTCCCATGAAACTCTCGGGATGACCGAGGCAGCATCCCCAGGAATCCTGCTGTGTTGCAATTTCATTCATCCTGTTTTAAACTGTTTCTCTCAGCATGGCTTGGGAGCGATAAAGAGCCAGGACAAAAGCACAGCTAAGGCAGCAGCCCTCCTCCTTTCCTGGGCTCAGCATCCATGCCTTTGGTTGCTTCCCCCATCCCAAACTCAATGAGGTCCCTTTGCTGCTTGAATTCAGGAGCACCAGAGGAGGATGGAGATGCCATGGTGCTGCTTTGGTCTGGCTTTGATCAGGAGTTGGCTCCCCAGCTGTGACTTGTGATGGGAATTGCATCATGCCACATGCTCGCCCCATGCCATGCCTCCACCTTGGGAGGCTGCATCAGGAAACAAAAAAGTCTTGAAAAAGGGATAAAACATCCCAGTGTTTAGACTTCTAGCAGTTCTGCTTCTGTGAGGCATCTGGTTCAGCAGCTTTGCATCCCAGGGCTCTGGATTTGGCATCTGCCTCCCCGGCGAGGGGGGATGCCGCCCACTCCTTGAAAACAGGTGAGGTGGCAGGAAGGAGGTTTTGCTCCTCAGCCACAGCGGAGCTGGGTGCTGGGAGAGGCTCATGGCTGCCACAGGATGACAAACTGGTGTTGGCAAGTGAGAACTGGGGGTGTTCATACAGGTTTTTCCCTTCCTTGCTGGATTCAAAACAACACCCTGAGACATGCATCTTCCTCCTGTAATGTTACGGTGACAGGCAAGTGCTTTTAGTGTAGAAAAGAGAGATGATCCAAAGGGATAGTGGTAGTCCTGGCCTCTGCACTCATGATTTTGTCTTCAGTGTACTTAATTTTTTTTGCCTCACCAGCTCTCCTGACTTGGGAGATGTTTGAAAGCAGCTGATTTGCCCCAGCTGGTGATAAGGACAGTGCCAAAAGACATGGCACAGCTTCGCACAGACTCCTTGGCACCAGCGGCACTGATAGCTCAGCTCTGCCAGGACAACCTTGCAATTAAAACTGGTGCAGTGTTCTTGCTCTGGTCAGCAGCCTAGGTGGGTGCTTGAAAAATTGTTTCCAGGAGTAATTGAGCTTAATTAGCAGCTTAAATTCCTTGGAGCTGGGATGCTCAGAGACGCACAGCAAAGAGAAGTAATCCAATGGAGCAGTTCCCTGCTATGTCTTGCTCTGTTTGTTGTTTTATTCCTGGAATTTCATGTTGTCCTTTAGATGGAGACTGGAATTTTTCTCTTAGAGTCCTGGATTTGGTGTTGTATCTTGTTTTTCTCTCTAGGGAAAACAGATGATAAAGGGGATGGAATGAGCACAGTGAGAGGAGGAATAAAGGTGATTTAGTCATCACAATGAAGATAAAATTAATCTGCTCCTGACCACAGGCTCCTGGGCTGCCTGGAGGGAGTGTAGAGAGATGGGCTCTACATGGAGACTCCTAAAATCATACTTCATCAGGTAGGATTGCAGGCACCTCTGAAAGCCAGGAGAGCCTGGCATGCTCCCAGCTCTTGCTCCCATGGCGCTCAGCCCCCGGAAAGGCATTTGATGTCCAGTGCCAGCTGTGGAGGGATGAGCACCCCAGGAACCCTTCACTTGCCTGAATCCCACCCTGCCAACAGCAGAGGTATCCAGAAAATCCCCCCACATCCTGCTTCTAGTAATGCTGGCACAGTGGGAGAGCATGTGAGGACAGGCAACACTCTGCTCCGGCTTCCCACCGCCAAAGAAAGCTTTGGGGTGCCAAGCACAGCAACAAAAGCTTTACAAAAGGGATTTATTCTTGCATGGCTCCTTGGATGGCTAGAAGAGCCTTTTCCCAGGAGGGCCATACCCCTGCAGCAGCCTGAACTTCCATGGCTGGGTCTGCTCTCTGTCTCACTTGATTTACACAGGGTGCTCGGATGGTTTACAGTTTTGGAGAAATGTGATTCACAAACTGCAGCATGATAAGGATGAGGGGAAAAAAGAAAAGCCACGTCAACCTGAAGGAATGCAGCTAGTAAAGAGCTCAGCCTGTGTCTGGCAAAAGTCCTGGAAGAGGGGATCTGGTGTAAAAAGGGACAAAATGGAAACATCTGCCTGAAAAAATAGCTGAAAGCCTCCCATCCCTGCTACAGGCAAGCACAGCTCACTTCGCCTGGGCTCTCATCCCCAAATCCCAAATCCAAATGGGCTCTCAGACCATGGGATAGCTCCAGGTAAACTCCATGGACATGGGTCAGCCAAACTTCCTAACTGGGAATAATTTACAACTCCAGCTGTTGTGTTTGTGGAGGGCTGACTGTGCTTCCAGGCCTGCAGCCACCCTCCAGAGCAGTGCTCCACTTCCCTGAGGATAAGGAACTGGTGTGGGGTCTGGAAGCCATCCCAGCTATCCCAGAGTGAGCTCTTGCGTGAGTGGCAGGCAGGGGAAGCATTGTCCCTTTGTCCCTTCACTCTGCCAGGCAACACCATGTGCCTGCCAGGCACGTGGTTGGGGAAGCCTGCAGCGTTCTAAGGTTTCCTTTGTCAGTGGGGGTGGCTGTGGTGGGGGAAGCCCTGACCTGGTTCCTGCTCGCCCCCACGTGCATCAATGCCCTGTACAAACACATCTCAACCTGCCAAACACAGCCCCTTTGTAAAGGCAGCAAAATTTGGCTGCAAGCAGAGAACACAGCTGATATTGGAGAGAATCTCAGCTCTGGGATGCAGGTGCCAGGGCACAGGCAGACAGACCTCTGCCCCTTGCTTTGCTCTGGAATGCCCCTTCTGAGGGCAGGGAGCTCCTGCTTTTGCAGCATCTCCAGGGAACCTGCATCCTGCATTACCCTCAGAGCAAGTTTGCTCTGAGATGCTCTGGATGGATGTTATTTACAGCGGCATTTTTTCATTGATAGGAAATTGCTCTTAGTGAGGGCAAAAGCTTCTGAGGTGTGGGCAGGGTGCAGCAGGAGCACCCAAATGCTTCCAACCTATGAACCTTGCCAGTTGCTTCAGCAGAAAGTCAATATTGACCCTCTGTCAGTGTTGACACGCCTGTTACTGTTACAAATAGCCTGATAAATAGTTAAGATTTAATTATATAGAAGAGGTAGTTCTGATAAAATAATCACGATTTGATCATATAAAAGAAATAGTTGATTCGGTTAAAGGGAGAAAATTGCAAAGCACACTGTATGGAATTGTTACAGAGTATTGTGTTTGAAGTATGCAACCTTGCCAAGAACTTACTGGACCAAGCATGTTAAGTTAGTGGACCATATATGCTGCTTGGAAACCCCCTCACCCCTTCCCATCTTGATCTGCGTAGCAGGGATTCCAATCAGTAAAGGTAAGTAGAATTGACCAATAATTGGGTTTGGAATAAAAATGTATAGCCTATAGAACCAATCATTGTAAAGGTTAGATTTAAAAACAGACTTATGCAACAGAGAGCTATAAAAACAAATAGAATAATGGACTTGTGTAACAGAAAGGTATAAAAATGAATGGATTTTGTTGCTAAAGTGGAACATGCTTGGAGGAGCTGACCCCTGTGTTCCCGGCATGCCAGATAAAGAAGGGTCTGCTTATTCAAATTGGTTGGGTAAGTTTCTTTCATCCTGTTTGGTGACATTACCAAAAGTAGAACAAAGCCTGGCACGTCGCTCCGGCACCAGCTCTGTGTGCTGGTTCTATAAAAATAATTATAATTAAATAGTTGGGTTTACTGGGGCATTGTTGGAAGTCAAAGATCTGGGAAAAGCCGTGGAGAAAGAGTTCCAGCTGCTCTGCTTCTTACTCCTCACCCTTCTCTCCTTCCCCTGACCCAGTATCCATCCTCCCCTGGAGCATCCATCCAAGCTGGATCACTTCAGGGGAGGAGACATCACCCCCCATCCCCATTGTGTCCCCACCACCTTGGATGGGACATGGGAACTGGCAGCACTCCAGAGAAATAAAAGCTGAAGCGGTTTGAAGGCTTGGCCTCTGAGGGGGGAAGGTGATGGGGGAGTAGAGAGGAAGCAAAACCCATCAGCAGAGGAACAGGCGGAGGGCAAAGGAGAAGTGAAAGGAGCTGTGATTACTGAAAGCCCGGATGTGAAAGAGTGGGAGTGTTGTCTTCGAGGCTCTCACTTCCCTGTCTGCACAGGTTTTCTTGGCTTGGGGCTATTTTTTCAGCCCTTTCCTCTCTTTGCTCACAAATTCCGCCCTGGGGCAGGTGGGGTTGGTGTCCCTGGAGTTGGGTGCCACATATGCCATGGGGGCTCGGTGTCTGGGGACCGATGAGCATCCCTGCATGGTGGGGTTTGGGGAGCAACCTCTGAGCTTCTGTGCCGTGAGGGATTTGGGGATGTCTGGTCTCTGCCACGGATGTAGATACATCTGAGCTGCATCACTCCACTCCACCCCCTTTCTAGTCCATGGCACGTTGGCTGCATCTGTGTGTTTGGCCTCTGAATAAGGAGATATTTGAATATTTTAAGCAGACTCCATCTCCCGAATATATGGTCCTTGCCCCCAAAAATTTTGTGCACGACTGGGCACCTGGTGGTGGGGCAGAGCAGAGTGTTTTGGTACACCAAACACCTCAGTAAAAGCCATTTTAGGATGAAACACTGTTACTAAGGGTTGAAAGAGCTTCTAGTCTGGTGTCAAGCAAGGGTTTTCTTTCTTCAAAAATAAGTAGTGCTGCTTCCCCTGAACAGTCTTTATTCCTGCAGCCTCCTTGCTTAATTTTGGCTAACAAAATCCTGAAGGTGTGTGGATTTAAACCTATCTAACCGCTCTAATTAAAGGAGTTCATCCCCCCCCATCCCTGGAAAGAGTCAGCATAACTCGAGCGTGACCTTGGCTGGGCTGTGTGACTGCTGTCTTCTGCGGGACCCCGAACTTGGCTTTAAAGTTAAGCCTGGGATTAGAGGCTGTGCTGAAGCCAGCGGGGTGAGTCCCTTGCTATCCTGAATCAGCAGAATGGCTGCCCGGGGAAGCCTGGGAGCAGGCGAGGGGTCTGGCAGCTCGTGGGGGGTTGGATGCTGAAAGGATGGATCTGGCTGAGGGTCCCCTGAGCTGCAGGATTTTACTGGGGACAGAAACCCCCTGTCCCATGTACACCCATCAACTGTAACCTTTTCCAGTCTCTATGTCCTGTCCTGCTGCGGAAGGAGCATCCTGATTATCCCAAATCTCTCCCCAGGGATGTCTGCCCTCCATTTAAAGCCTGACTTTTCTCTTCCCACTCTGTCTTTAACTCTGCTGGATCAATTTGCCCCCATTTCCTCTATACTAGCCTTGAATTCCATAATTAACAGGTCAATGCAGTCAATCCTGTTCCAGAGACAGGGAGCGAGTCAGGACTTGCTCTATTCAGAGAAGGGGATGCAGAAGGAAACAGCCTGTGGGCTTTCCCTCTGAATTAAATCAACACAAGAAAGAATAATATAATTATGGGGGGCAAAAGGCAGGAAAGAAGCCACTCCTTGAAACCCAGCCCCTTTTACCATGGGACTTCAGCAGAGAGATCTTCAGGCAAAGCTGGGTCAGATGCTCTGGAACTCTTCCAAGCCCAGAGTGTTTAAATAGAAAGATTATGTACCTGGGAGATTTATTTCATCTCTTAATTGGTTGTTTGTTTACTTGACTCAGGAGCTCTTTGCTAAAGTTTGCTTTGCTGGCTCACTCAGCTGCTGAAAATCCCAGCGTTCTGGCTCGTCTGGTGTGCTGGAGGCTGCCCTTCAGCTCCAGCTCCTCCTGGTGAGCTCTGGTGCTTCCCCATGACCCTTTCCCATTCCACTGGAGCCAGCATCCTTCCCATCACACACAGGTGGGGTGGTGGGGTGGTCCAGGTGGAGTTCCACCATGCCAACATCTCCCCTTCCCTTGTGGGCAAGAACCAGGATATGGTGGAGATGGACCCCTTTCATGTGGGATTTGAAGCTTCCCCTTTCCCGAGCATCCTGCCAGGTCCAGCAGAGGATGAGATCCAAGAGACCACAGGTTTGGGTTTGGGTTTTCCCAAGCACATGGTAAGGTCTTGGTTCTGTGCTGGCCTCAACCTGCACAAAAATTTTGGAGGAAAATCAATTTTCTCCCAGTGCAGCTCTGGAAGAGAAGGGCTTTGGAAACACCTGGAAAAACGCAACAGCTTCTCTCTCACACTCCTCTCTTGGCTGTATATACATCTTTTGTTAATTTTCTCTTGGTTTTATCTCAGTTTATGTTAATTTTCACCTTTCCAGGCATACCCAGAGGGAAGATGCAAAGTGCTCTCAGGCTCTTTGGCCTGATGCCAGATGGTCTCCACCTCATCCATGGATGGGAGAAACTCTTTCCCTTCCCTGCCCCAGTGCTGGATCCAGTGGATCCTTATCTCAGCTTGACATGCGTCCCTGGAGGGGAGAGGGGAAGCTCTGCTCCTGATTCATGCCAATAAAGAGCAGCCACCCAGATGGATCAGTAGGATGACCTTGGAAGGAGCAGCCTGGGATGATGGAGAAGCTGAAGATAAAGGGGGGAATCATCAGCAGGTTGGCTCTAAAAAACCTCCCACCTTCTGTGGCTGATGGTCTATTTCCACCCACTCCTCTGCCAGCTCCTGTCCCTGCTCATGGAACTGATGTCAGCAGATGTCCAGCAGTGTGTTTGGGAGGAGCTGATGCGTATCAGTGCAGGAATTTGGGGATTTGGGGCTTTTTTTTCATGTGTTGTAAACATGGTTTTTTCAGTGGTTTTTTTTTCAATTAATCCTTTTCTCAGTCTTTGCTGGATGCAGATGAATATGCATTGCTAATAGCTAAATCAGAGCTGCCTCTACTCCTTCTCCTCACCGACCTTTTCTTCTCTCCTTCCTCCCACTGAAGTCTGCATCGATACTGATAGTTAAAACTATGTTCAGGACAAGTTTATTGATCTGTCCTCTGGAATTTCTTTTTCTTTCTGGACTTCTGAACTGGTAACATGGAGACGGGCCTCTGCAGGTGCTGCCCACAATTTTTTGTGAGGATATGATGTTGGTATTGGGGATGGCACCATCTTACAACCATCCCAGGACATTACGGTGTCTCCAAGCTTTGATCTGTATGGCCATGAGGTGGGAAGTGGCATCCTCTGCTGCTGCCTCAGTCTGTCCCCAATCCCTCAGAGTCAAAGCCAGCAGGACACAGCAACCCAGCCTCAGGCCATCCACTGGGCCACTTGAGATGTTTGGAGCAGCAAGGAGGTCTGCCCAGGAAGCCTCAAAGCTGATGCTTGCCTAAGGTGGTGGGATGTGAGGACCAAAGGCTGTGTGAAATTTTTCCCTCTTGCTATATGGTGTTGGGAAAAAAATGTGTCAGGACATGGCGATGGGAAACGGAGCCTTCTCCAAAAGAATCATCATTGCTTGGGGCTGAAAGGTCCTGCTGGGGCTAGAAGGTCCAAGGTGGACTTTGAGATGGGAATTGCTGTCGTTGTTGGGACGGACTCGATAAAAAGCGGGCAAAGATCCCAAATAGATAAAAGTGAAACTTCCCCTTTATTTTTTCACACAGCTACTTTTATATATTTCCTAAGTTTATGTGCAGTACATTATTGGTGCTCATTACACACAAACATGTACAAACTCGTCCAAGTTTCTTATCTTCTGTTTCTCCTGAATTCTCTCAGTCTCTGCAAGTTGTTTATCTTCACTGGTACACAACAATCTGGCCAAGGTCAAATTCTTCTTGCTCTGTCAAGAAATCCACAGGCATGGTGCATTTTCCCACAAAGCACCTTCTGGAGATTACCTTCTGAGTGTAGTTCTTCTGCTGGTACTGAGCTTTGAAGGGTTAGTGCTGGGTTTGGGGATAGTGGACAACAGGGAAAGCTCATCCAGGATTTCCCTGGACTGGGATTTGCATATACCACTGGCAAGCTGATGAACAGCCTGGAAAACCCTGGACCTGCCATGTCTTGCAAAGCTACTGGCTTGGTGTGGGCGAAGCCCAGGCCACTAATTAACTGCCTGAGGACAAAAATTGTGGATTTGGATTTTCTTAGTGCCTGGTCCATGGAGGTCCCCATCCAGCACCAGGAGTACCCCGGGGAGACCTGGTGTCCTTCTGAAGAATGGACAAAGGAGGAAAAGCTTTGAAAGCAAGAGAAGAAAGGAGATCCCCGAGTGTCATGGAGCAGTTCCTCTGAGCCTGGCTGATGCAATGTGAGCCTTTTCAAAGGCTGGGAAGCCCTGGGAAGTCCCCAGAAACTTTGGTGACATTAAGGCTGGTGGCTGACTGGAGCTGGGGAGTCCCCAGCCCCAGGGGAGATGCTGCACTGGGGCCAAGCTGTGGTTCCCTGTGGAACTGATCCAACTGCAGTGAATCAGATGGCAGCAGGTATCCCTGAGGGAGGATCAGCCAGGAGTAAGCCTCCTTCTAACAGATTTCCCTGAGCTCCAAAGTGATGACATGGGGATGGGGAGATGCAGGATGGAGGGTCATTTCAGCAGCCAAGCCCCTCTTCTCTACCTGGAGTCATAATCCCATCCTTGAACTGGCAGCGTGGCTCATCCCAGCACCACCTCGTTCCCAGCCATCTTTCCTAAGGGCTTCCACAATAAAAGCCCTGCTGAGGGAACCAGGGACCAGCAGGTCAGCCCCAAAGTCTGTGTCCCAGTAACAGAGGCATGGAAAAGAAGAGCTTGTACATCCTGAGAGCTCGTGGGATGTCCTCTCCTGTCCCAGGCCGGAGAAAGTCCCACAGCCCCATCCAGGAATATTGCAGTGGGCACAGCCAAGAGCTTCACTCATTTATTGGCATTTTCTTTCCTTTTCCAGGCACTGAAAATTGCTGCATGGAAAGAAGGGGATTTGAAGGTGATGAGTGACTTTGCTATATTTGCCAAGCAAATGGTTTTTTTTGATGGGCACCAAAACACCTGGGCTTGCCCTTCCTGGCTGGAAGAGTGAAATTCCCTAAAACTGTTCACAAATAGTAGCCAAATCGGTAGTTCCAAGAGAAAAATAAGAAGTCTGGAGGTGCCATGGGAGATGTATGTGATGTCCATGTGCTGCTTCTGTCCTAGCCAAGGGGATTTTCTCATGACCTGGATATAAGCAGGGCACGCTCCATCCCTCCCTTCAGTCCCGGCTCAGCTGTCCTGGAGGCCTGTGGCACAGGAACTGGGTTAGATGAGTATCCCTGAGCCTGGAGGTGGGGAACCACACCATGATGAATGCTCCCAGCTCACAGGGATGCTGCACCCAAGCTGAGAGCAGCACCCCAACCTCAGCTCTTTGGTTTGCGTGTTGAAATCGGGGTTTTCCCATAACAGGAGGATTGCAATGTTCCCCTCTACTTCCTTGGAGGAGCAGCATGTGGGTTGTGAGTGATGCCTTGGGTAGCAGAAAGATCTTTAGGGTTTTCTCCCTGCCCCTCTAAACCATCCATCCATCCATCCATCCATCCATCCATCCATCCATCCATCCATCCATCCATCCCCAGGTCATTGCACCAAACCCTGTCACCCCAAGCTCTCTGCCACTGCTGCTTCCCTCCCTGTGGGTTGGATCACAGGGTTTTTGGGCTGTGGATGTTGGTGCGCATTATTTATCCCAGTTTATTTGCTCTGTTTTGGATGTATTTGTTCTTTCTCATGGTAACTCTGAGGAGCAAACCCCAGGCAGCTGTTGGGCTGCAAGGACTCTTCAATGGGCTGGGATGGACAGATCCTTCCAGAGAAACAATTTTAAGGGGGAAAAAAAAAAAAAAAAAAAAAGAAAAGGATTTTTAAATATTTAATAGCTTTCCTTTTGTTTTTAAAAACTATTTAGCTGCTTCTTCAAGGCATTTCAGCCCCAGCAGCATCCTGTGGCAAGGAGTTCCCTAGATGAATGTGCAGCCTTAGCTCACCTCTGCAGAGCAGGGACTGGCACCAGAGCATTGCCAGTAATTTTCCACCCATCTCCACACTGTGGAAATACACCGAGGCACAGAGAAAGCCTAGAAGGGAATGAAAAACTCACTTGGCCAATAGAGCTTGGCTGGCTCCCAACTTAAAGAACAGCTTCAGGTTCATCTCCAGCTCACCAGCACTTGACAGGCTTGGCTGCCTTGGCTCCTATAGGTGGTACAGGCCATCCCTGCCAAAACCCCGGGTGCTCCTGCTCTGACAGCTCTCTGTGCCCACAGGTTTGCTGCAAGACGAAAAGGGGGAGGAACAGCCTTTCTGTGGGGTTTGGTTTCTTTCATTCTCATGGTGGAGCAAAGGGCTGGAGAAAAGAAGGAAAAACTTGGCATTGAGGACAGAGTGAGGAGGAGATTGGGGACAGCAGGGATGTGATGGTGGGAGGGAGGCCACAAGCCTTTATGAGGCTCTAATTGCCCCAGCCAAAAACCACATTAGCCCAGTGAGTGAAACGAGGTTGTGCTGGGGCGGTGATTGCCAACCTGTGGCCCAGGGCTCTTCAAGGAGCAGCTGCTGATGCTCCTGCTGCAATTCTACTCTAGCTCAGGTAACTGTGTCCCAACTTCCCTGTGCTAATCCATGTTACCTCAGTGGTGCAGCAATAACCACCAGGAGCCATCACAGCCTTCCGTTGCCAGCGTGAGAGCTGGAGAGTACAAGATGTTCCCAGACAAGCCTCCTCACACCATGCACAGCCCTTGCAAACAAAGGAGGCTTTCCAAATCCCACAAGCATCCTTCCCCCAGCAGTTTTCAATGGCAAATGCTGTCCCCAGTACACCTCTGTGAAAACTCAAGCTCCTGTGCAAAGGGTGATGAAACAGGCTGGGAAAGAGGCATCGGGGCAGATGTGACCAAGGTCTGTAATATCCTGATAAGTCCAGAGAAGATAAATGATGAGAGGGTGATTATTCACTGCCTCTAGTGCAAAAACTAGTGCCATCCAATGTATAAAGTGTGTCCAAAGGAGATGTTTCTCCATAGGATTAACTTGTGGAGCCTTTTGCCATAGGACAGCATGATGCAGGAGGCTGAAGTTGGCTTCAAAAATCAATTCCTGGAAGAGGAAGTCACCCAGGACATGAGGACCATTGCCAGCTCACTCTACTCAGTGTAGAAGCTCACTGAGGTCTCATGTTTTCCCTGGATCCTCTGCTCCAGCCAAAAAAAAAACAACCAAAAAAACCCACTGGCAAGGTGGTGCTCCCCCATCCAAAGCACAGAGCAGCAGATAGTTCCAGAGGACCTCTTGGCCAAGAGTTGGCCAAGCTCCTGGGGCAGAGCTGGCAGATCTGAGAGGGGTCAAGAGCAGGGGAGGGTTATTTCTTGGTGGTGGACATGAAAGAAAGAAGATATCCCCATTTCCAAGGCGGCCAGAGAGAGCTGGAGTCACCAGGATTTCAATCCATAAGAGGAATGAGTCAGTAGGAGCCAGTCACAGCAGTGACCACAAGGATCAGTTATCAGGGGAAAATCTGTCTTATGAGGGCATCAAAGCAGCTCCTTATGTGCTGGGGAAGGAAGGGGGAGGGGGAGGAAAGGAGGACAAAGAACTACTGTGCCAGGCAAAGAGGTTTCTGTGGTACCCAGGCCCCCCAGGATGGTGCAGGAGGGGGATCAAAGCCCCGTGTCTTTCACTTGAGAGCTTCTGCCCATCCCAACAGCCTAAGGGCTGGGGAGCCAGGCTCTGAGTGTGTTATTCACCTTTAAACTATGTGAGTAAACAGAGAAGGCTCCTCTTCCTCGTCCTACCTAGGCAATTAGGCTGCAGGCTGGAGCAGACAAGCCCTGATCCAGCACAGCAGATTAAGGGGATGCTCTGCTCTCTCCTCTGGTGAATCTTTGAGCCAAATCACCCAGGAGAGGAGGATGGTGAAGCTCCAATTGGCATCCTGGGGCATTCCTTCTTGCATGGAGCATTTTGGAGATGTCCCACCAAGAGGAAAACATCCCTTTCCCACCATTTCTGGTGCTTTTATCACCTGTATCATCCTGTTTTGGTTGCTGAGCAGCGCTCACAACTTGTTCTGTGGCATGGGGGGAGTGGAGCAAACTGGGAAGAGCCCAATTGAGAGACCCAGCACCAACTGGGAGGAAGAAGAGATGGTCCCACAGAAGAGGGACCTCCCTGCTAGTACAGCAAAAGCCTCTGAGCTCCACAGATTTGGTGGCCCCTACTCCATCCATCCGACTGGATGTTGCATCCTGACGACTTCCACCTTGGTCCGTGGAGTTCCTGCAGGAACTTGGCTTTTCTCTATAGAAAACCTTAATCCATCTTGCTGTCCTCTTCCCCATCACTGCCATATGCTGAGTATTCCTAGAGGAAGAGGAGACACCATCCTGGACCATTCTAGAGGGAAGAGAGTAGCCTCCAGAGTGGGACTGGAGCCAGCCCACATGGGTGGGAGGAGAAGGGGAAAAGGATCCACATGTTTTCAAGGTTCAATCTGGGTCACCTCAATCAGAGAGGTAAAAAAGAGAGGGGGGAAAAAAAGAGATTTAAGAAACTGCAGCTTTCTCAGGCTGATCCCTTGCAGGGCTCACTTGGAGTCTCATCATGGTGCTCGTTAGGATGCAGACCCCTGAGAGCCACGGCTCCAGAGCCTCTGCCATGCTGAGGGAAGGGGCTAGGCAGCACCTTCCCTGGGAATGTGGGGATCCCCTGGCCAACAGTCAGGCCAAGAGGAGGCACCCCAATCCTCACCGTGCCATCGAGGCCAGCTTCCCAAAGAGGGACATTGCTGGTGTCCCTGCAGAGGGACTTGGCTTCATTTCAGAGCCCAGGGAGGTGAGGGCATGGTGCTGGCTCCTGCGTGGTCATGCTCATCCTGGTGTTCCCAGGGCTGGGTGCTGCACAGAGGCTGCTGGCCAGAGCAGAGGGCAGTTGGCCAGCTTCCCTGGCTCAGCTGTCACCACATCCAAGGCTTTTCCAAGACCACAGGTCTATTCCTCACCACAAGGCAATGAGCGAGGTGGTTTCCCTGCCCTTGCCTGCTCTCCTACTTTTCTTCTGAAACAGAAATCCTGGGCTGTCCCCAGAGGTGGTAGGAGCTGGGTGCCCAGGGAACAAACCCAGGCAGAAGGCTGCTTCCCAGTGGAAGGCCCAGATACAGACACAGAGAAAGGAAAGGGAGCTCACAGGGGAATCCCAGCCCAGGGATCTCTGCTTCTGGGTGTAGAGTTCCTGCAAAAAGCCTTTCTCATGCCTCAGGATGCTCCTCTGCCCCTGGTGCTGGGGAGAAGCTGGGTCATGGGGCAGCCCTGGGTATTCCATGGGTATATTGAGGTGGGTTTGGGGGTGTTTCCATTCTGCAGGGAGGGAGCACCCTGTGAGGTGAGACACCCCAGTGCCTGCATCTTGTCATGATGCACGAGAGGTTTTCCTCAGCTTTGGATGGGTTCCCTCAGCCTGGGAGCTGCTCCAAGGGGCTTCTCGCTCCCCACATCCTCCCCAAGGGTTTTGCAGGATTTCACCTCACACACTGGGAAACAAAAGCAAGTAGAAGCACCACAGGTTTATTATTATTATTTTTAAGTGGAGGAATGGTGTGTGAATGCAGGAGCAATAACTCAAGCAGGAACATGGAAATGGAGAACTTCCAGCTCCCAAACTCAACCCAAGCCTCAGCTGTTGGCTTTGTGCTGCTCGTTCATCCACAGGGTTATTTTTGCTTTCCTCCTCCTGAGAGAACAGAATTTGTTCTTGTTTTCAGTGTTCCTTGGAGAGTAGCTTGATCAGGGAAGGGTTCAGCAGAGGAAAACCTTCTTGGATGGTCGGGTCTGCTCTCATCCTGCCTGGCAGAGAGGGAGAGTGGCACTTCCACAGCCATCACGGAGATCCATTCCAGATTCCCATCCCTGGAATTGCTCTAGGTCAGGCTGGAGCAACCTGGCCTAGTGGAAGGTGTCTCTGCCTGTGGCAGGGGGTTGGAATAAGATGAGTTTAAAGCTCCCTTCCAATTCAAACCCTTCTGTTACTCCATGATTCTGGATAGGATGATGATGTTTTATGTCCCTTGGGAATTTATTCCCACTCTGCTCTTGCTGGGGCTTGGATATCTCATTACCTATGGATAATTACCTGGAGATAATGAGGTACCAGCATCTCTGGGTTACTGGGTTTTGTCTTTATCCCTTTCCTGGGGCACAAGTTGTGTAGGTTAGGATTTTTATTTATTGTCCAATAACTCTAGGCCATGATGGGATCTAAATGAAAGTTTTGGAGGAGATAAATCTGGAAAAACATTGGATAAACAACCAGACCTGCCCACGCCTTATTTTTTTTAGAATCATAGAATAGTTTGGGTTGAAATGGACTTTAAAAATCATCAAGTTATAACCCAAATTTTCTCCTAATTCAACCTAAAGGGTGATCTTACCCTGGATGGAAGGAGATCCAGAGCAAAGAGGGATGGGAGAAACTGTAAAAACCTCAGAGCATGGGATGTGACTTCCAGGACAGAGAGAGATATGAAGGCACATCTCAGGCAATGCTTGGATTTCCTCCCTGCACTGCCAGCACTCAGCAGAAGCTTGGAAGGAGCTGGCAGGTTCCAAGGCTTCAACTCCTTCTTGGCTCTGGAAGAAATGAGTAGGATGAGGAAACTTTGATCTCACACTTCACAATAAGTGTATTTTAAATTTAAGCACACTGGAAGCCATAGGGAGCACTCCGTATAGCTCTCCATCCTCCTCCTTCCAGCTCCTCAACCACCACTCCATCTCTGTTCTCCTTTGCCCCTCTCCTCCAGCCAGACTGAGTGTGGGAAACGGACAAAGTGGATGTTGGGACCATCTGTACAGCTTTCTTACTCCAATTAGCTCAATTATTAGAGCCTCATCAAGGATGGTGCTGCCTCCAAGGATGTATCCAAGGTAAGAGCTGCTAACAAGGCGGTGAAGTCCCTGGCAGAAGCCCTGGGGATGGTGGGATGAGGTTAAAGCTGCCTCTTGTCCTCTTGGACAGAATGATAGGTGTTGGTGTGCCAAATTCCCTGTGGTACCGAAGGAATTTGCCTTCATTCCATATGTGAGATGTGCTTCAGGTATAGAAGAAGACCCCATCCATCTCCCACTCCCCTCCAAATGGCTCCTGGACCAAAAAAAAAGCCATCTCTGCTTGGATTCTGTTGGATAATTTGGGGATTGCTAGATAATTTGAGGCGTGGAGAGGGATTTTTCTGGTCCCTAGGGAAAAACCCAAGGCCTTTTTAGAAGGGGTCTGTGTTTAAAACCTGGGAAGATGTGGGGTTTGTAGCAATAGGTGGCCTTTAAATCCCACCTCTCCTAGTCACCAGGAGATCAGTTTGAGTAGCTGATCTCTCCAGAACCTAGAACATGACTTTACAGGGAAGCAAATCAAAGAGAAGAGGGAAAAACAGAGGGAAAAGGAATGAAAGCAGATGTTCCTATCTGGATCTGTCATGGGAAGAGGAGATGGACAGGTCTGTGAGCTGGGGACTACCCACTCTTCTCCATCATTTGAACCCCTGGCCAGCATCACTCTGGGTACTGCCTTCCTAAAGGGGGCTAAATGCCCCCAAGAGGCTTAATTAGGAACAGGAAAATTTGGAAAGCACAAGCTGGGACAAGAACTGACCCTTGCTGTGGTATGGGAGAAGTGGTGTGGCTGGGGAGCAGCAAAGAACTCCAAATGCTGCCTGGAGAGGGGAACCTGATGGCCATGCTTCCACCTGGAGTTCTCTCAACCCTGTGCCTGCTGGGGTGAGCCCCAGGATGGGTGTCCCATCTTGGGCTTGGATTTTGGGGACCCTGGAGGCAGTGGCAGTCTGAAGCCAGCAGGCTTCGTGAGAGCTAAGAGGGAGCCACAGCCCAGTAAACCACAGATCAAAGATAGATGCTGAGGCTGAGAAGCCTCAAAAAGTAAATTGAAAACCACACTGCCAAAATTTGACTGAATCAGTCCAATTGTCACCTCGGCAGGCTCACAGTAACCCCATGGGAATGCTGGGGCTGCTCCCTGCCATTGGCTACCTGAGCACTCCTGGGTCCTCACCAACCAGGGAGGATGCTGATGTCTGGAGGGGCAAAAAGGGTGGGAATCACCACCCACCTTTCCCCAAAAGCCACATTCCCAAGTGCTTATGTCTTTAAAAAAAAATTATAAAATTTAAATTATAAAATAAAAATTAAATAATGGGGGGGTTTGAGGCTGATGTCTCCTCTGTTGATGGTGCCAGCAGGTTTGATACCTCAGCAAGGAGCTGCTCAGATGATTTGAGTCACTGAGGAAGAGATGAATCGTACAGGAAGTGGAGAGAAGGAAAATCACAGGAAAAAGGAGAAACGAGAGCAGGTATTTGCTGAGAGAACAGGAGAAACTCCCCTCTCTGTGCCAGAGAAATGTAAGAGTGAAAAAATACTGAGATTTAGTTTTCAGAGTCCAGCTGGATGTCTGGCAGCAGGGATGTGGCCAAATCAAGATGAGGAAAGGTCTTTCTACAGTAAAGTTATGTAAATGTATCAGCCAACTTGAGCTCAAAGGGATTATCTGCTACATCAAGGGAACTGTGATTCTGTTCAGCGAGGTGAAAAATTAACCCTGATAATTTTAATGCCCATAACTCCAAACAACAAGCTTTATTATTCACCCATTTGCTCATTTTATTGCATAGCAACTATTGTGTGTTACACACTAATATACAACATCTCATAAGTGAATATAATAACTGTTCTCTAACTGCATTACCATTTGATGAAAGAAAATATTAACAGCACACCTGATTGATGAACTCTGAACAAAGCAATGGTGAGTAAACATCAGAGCCAAGGGACGGGAATTCAGCACCAGCTCCTCCCAGATCCTTATTTCTTTGCTGCTGCCTCATTAACTGCTATAAATTAAAGCTGTAATGGCAAAGTAATGCTTGTGAGGCCAAGGAGAGGAGAATTCAAACCCTGCCTTCTGAGTCTTTGTTCAATAAAGTGTCGAAAAAGTGGAATTATTTCTTTTTTACTTAGAAATCTTTAATTCCCACTGCTGATGGGAGTTGAGCCTCTGCCACTGCTTCACTCCAGGGTCTTGGGTACCTCTATCTCCCAACATCTGTGTCACTGGGTTAATCATATTTATGTGCTTTTTATGAGGATTAATGGTTAGTCATGGAGTGTTGGATGTGTTGCAAATTACACAGAAGTAACAGTTAATGCAACATGGAGCGTTATGTGGAATATTGAGAGTTCTGTAACAAGTCAAGGCTCAATCCAGTTTAGGCCTTGACCCTAACAAGTTGGGGCTCTGTGGCTGACTAAAATAACAAATTGTAACACTTTTCTGATGACTATATCCTGCTAATAAGTACATGTACCATATTGATCCAAGTATCATGCAATTAGCCAGTTATCCCACATGATTCAGGCTCCATGTTAAAACCTTTCTTAATTCTACATTGCTGCTAAGGAGTTTTCATTCCCGAATTTGGGTGACTCGTGGACTTTTCCAGATGCAGCTCAGAGTGAATTTGGGGCTGGCAGGGGTTAAATACAAGAGGAGGGGCTTTTCTTTGGGATAGGGGTTGACTGTGAGGCTCAGAAGCCACCCCCAGCTCGCCCCAGACTGCCAGCTTCCCTCTGTCCCTGCTTCCCAGATGGGAAAGTGAGTTTGTGTGAACAGATGGACTTGTGTCTAGCCAGACCCCGACCTCTGGCCACATCCTGGTGGGCTCAGGCTTGGGGGGCGTCCCTGTGCTAGGAGGATACCCATAACTCTGTGAGGGTGGGAGGCTCCTTTTTAATGGGGATCCCCACAATGCAGGGGCAGGAATGGGGGGTCCCCATAATGGGGGTCATTCCCTAAAGGGGACTGCCCACCCCACTGAAATTTGGGAATAAAACTCCTGAACACCAATGTGGTACGAAGAAGCAGGCATTACTTTGTTACCATGCCAGACTACGGCCCCAGATGCATTTGGGATAGGCATACCTGGCTGAAGATGGTATACATATTTATTAAGCCAGGATACACATCTTCATCAGAAAAGTGGTACGTATGAAGTTGTTCACCCTGCTTAACTGGGCAACACGTTTCTGAACGACTTGCTACTAAGGTGGCCACAGAACCCCTAAACTGTATGGGGTTGCCATTGACTTGTGACCACTTGTTCCACCCTCGGTTACTTCTGCATAATTTGTCACACCCGCACTGAGCGGGGGGGTCCCCTTAGTGAGGATCTTCTCTAATGGAGACTGCCTGCAATGGCAGACCCCGTAATTAGGGTTCCTCCCTAATGGAGACTGCCTGTACGGGGGTGGGGGGGGCTTAATGGCGGTCCTCCCTAATAGGGGCTGGTTCTCCCTAATGGGAGCTCCCCTTAAGGGGAGGGTACCTCCTACTGGGGGCTGCCTGCAATGGGGATCTCCTTCACTGGAGCTCCATACAATGGGGGCTCTCCTTAATGAGGTTCGCCCGCAGCGTGGGCTCCCCATGCGGCTCCTCCTCCAGGACGTGGGGCTTGCTCTGACGGGAACTCTACCGCACAGGGTGTCCCCCGTGACGTGGGGAGACATCCCTGCCCCGAGGGTCCCCGCTCGACCCTCCCCGACCAGCTCAGCGAACGTGTAGCTGGGCTGAACCATCCCATCCCACTCCGTCCCGTCCGCTCCCCTCCCCTCCCCTCCTCTCCTTCCCTCTGACCGGCCCACATGCACACTCAGCCCTCCTCCTCCTTCCCCTCCTCCTCCACCCCCCCCCACATCCTCCGCACAACCCGGGCTGCCGGTCGAGCCATTCCCCCCCAGCCCCGCACCGACCCCCAGGCGA
>JAWWEW010000017.1:20878910-20942263 GCA_035583185.1 Anabacerthia variegaticeps | reverse complement strand
TGCACACTCAGCCCTCCTCCTCCTTCCCCTCCTCCTCCTCCCCCGCCCACTTCCTCCGCACAACGCGGGCTGCCGGTCGAGCCTTTCCCCCCGAGCCCCGCACCGACCCCCTGGCGATGCTGCGGGGGATGCTCCGCGCCGCACCCGCACCCGCAGGTGAGTCGGGGCTCGGAGGGATGCGCGTCCCGCAGGAGCCGCGGTGGAGCCGAGGGATGCGGGGGGACACTGGGGACAGGGGGACCCCCAGCCAGCTCCCCGTTTGCCTTGGGCTCCCTCGGGCAGGGTGGGGACCCCCCCGCTCCCCCGCGCGCCTTCCTCGGGATCGTTTGCATCTCGCTGAGCCGTGCAGGGAAAAGCCGGTTGCAGGCTCCGGATCCCGGGATTTTACCCATTTATGGACACTTTGGATCATGGGACTGATGCGCAGCATGAGCGCGCTCAGCTTCCTGCGAGAGGCTGATTTTGGGGGTCACCGGAGCTTTGGCCGCACGAAAGCGCTGGCCGTGGGGGTGTGAAGGGGACAGAAGGACGGACACGGCCACCTCTACCTTCCCTCCCCCCGACACCCCTCGTGTCCTGGCAGGGTCTGCGAGCACCGAGGGGCCCCAGCCTTGACCGTGGCCAACCTGGGACGCGACATCGATGGGTGGGAACGGGATCGATGCGTTTTGTAGATGTTTTAATCCCTCAGATAGGAGGGAACGCAGTCACTGCGCCCTTCTGGTGGCCGCTCAATGCTCCATGGAGGTTTTTTTTAATATAAAAGTGAGTATTCCTGGGGGTTTTCAACTTAATTCACAGACAAGCCGTGGCTGCCTTAATAAACAGCTGGCTTGGTCCAAGGGAGGGTTCCGGCTCCGTGTTTGCCCACCTGGGAGAAATTCAGGGGCTGCAAACTTTGTGGCAGAGGGACAAGGTATGGAATGAGAGAGCTGAGACGGCTGAGGCCTCTTGTTTTTCCCCCAAAATGATCCATGCCAGGGCGGGAAGCGTTGCCGGTGGTCTCATCCAAACCCGCCGGGGAGATGGGAAAAGCGACCTCCTCGGCAGGGTCGCAGGGTACCCGCGGCTGTGAAACCGGGGCTGCAGCCGGTCTGGAATCCGCCTCATTCCCAGTGAAGTGCACTGGTTTGGGGGGAAGAGCCTGAGAAACGCCGCCCCCGCCAGCGAACCTCCTCCTCCTCCTCCTCCGCATCTCGGGAGGGCTGGGGATGCCGCATACCAGCGGCTCTGGGGGAGTTCGAGGTTTATTTCTCAGTTATTTCTCGGGATGGCTGTTTCTCGGCATCACGTGGCGATGGAGGAGGAGGCGGGAGGATGGGGGGAGAGGCTCCCACTTCGGACATCGCATCCTGGGCAGGAAATTCCGGGGAGCCCCGTGTGCTGTGCCCGACTGCCCCGCTGACAACAGGCACGGACAACATGGTTTGGAGCTGGCGGAGGGAAAAAAGGAGGTGTCTGAAGTGTTCCAAGCAGCCTCGGGAAGGGGGGCGCAGAAGCCCTCCTGTGCCCTTTGGACACCCGAAACGTGGCAGATAAAGTTTTCTGAGGCCCGTGGGAGCTTATCAGGGAGGTTTCGATGCTCAGGCAGCATGCGTTCCTCTGCATTTGGTTTTACTTTTACTCGTTCCCGGCCAAGTGGCCCGTTCTGGGAAAAAAACCCGTGAGAAAAGGAGGAAGGATGAAAAAAAAAATGAAAAACACGAAGGGGAATAATGGGTGGTGTTTAATTCACCCCCTGCTTTTCCCAGCGATGGGGTTTTGGAATTGCTGACTGCATTTTGTTGGGGTTCACTCAGGCATCGCCCTAGCCCTGATTTCCACGTATCCCCCTCCTCCTCCGTTGGCTGAAAGGGGATAGTCCCAGAGGGAAAAAGCTGATGGTGACAGCGAAAGTAGAGCTGTTTTCTTGGAATGGTGCAGATATAGGGATGGGACCAGCTGGGCAAAACCCCAGGGGATTTCTTGAAAAGAGTGAACCCAGGAGTGCCCTTGCCCCTAATGTAATGAGGTTAATGAGCTCAACCCTATCAGACAAGATTCATAAGAGAATCCACATGCCTGGCTCCAGCCACTGCTGTGGGATGACTCCTTCTGTTGTGCATTCCTCCAGCAAGGCTGGAAGTCGCAGCTGGGTGAAAAAGAGCAATTGCATCTTGCCCAGTGGTGTCACCCAGGTGATGGCAGGGCTGGTGTCACAATGTCCCCACACCACAGGGATGGGGGTTGTAGATCCCTGGGGCTTCACAGAAAGGGGAAAAAACAGTCACAAGATCCTGGGCTTCTATCCCAGCTTGTCCACCCTGAACATTGTCACAGCTGGGAAGGGATTCCCTGCCTGCATCTCTCTCCCATGCACCATCTCCTAGGGAGACAGATTTAAACACCACTCTCCTGAGAGATCCTCCCTGGAAGAGAAATAACCTAGTTTGGGGTTTTCTCCAAGCTTTTTTCAATTTGAAGGGAGCTATTTTCCTTGGGTCTAAGTGCTGACAAATTTAACTGGTACTGGATGTCTTGGAAATGACCCTGAGGATTTATCATGAAGATAGAGCTGTTGGAAATTATGTGTGGGAGCTGCTTCTGAGAGTGCAAGTGGGAAAAGAAGCACTAACCCTCTGATGGAGGTTTTCAGAGGGTTCCAGGGGAGCAGCATCCTCACTGGAAAGTGAGAAATTGTTGAAGTTTGGATAAGAAACACAATGGGAAGGATCAGTAGAGGGTGCAGCTACAGCTGTGCTGTTTTGGGGTGAGCTGGGGGAGGTAGATGATCCCCTGGTCTCCTCCAGGCAGAGCTGCAGCACCACCAGTCCCTTATCTCCCTCCACAAGTCTTCCCCTTATCTACTCCATTTCCCCTGCTGTGGATGTGGCTTTTATCTTATCTCCATGTGCTCTTCCTCCATTTCCTTCTTGGCTTCTCTGCTAACTCTGTCACAAAAGAGAAAAAATAACATGGAGTTGATCCTACTACAGGGAGTCCATCCCTGGGCTTGGGGATACTGGGCTGTGCTGGGAAACACTGAGTGATGTTTGCCTGTGTAGGGAGGGTGCTGAGCCATGGTCCAGTGATGCTCATGCAGATTTTGGGGTTTGCTTGGGTGATGTACAGGATGCTCAGGTGATGGTGGGGGGATACTGGGTGAAGGTTCTGTGATGCTCTTGGTTCTCTAGTGATGCTCAGGTGTCTCAGTGGGATGCTCAGGAGATGCTGGGTGATGCCAGGAGGCACTGGGATAATACTTGGAATGCTCCAGGATGCAGGACTATGCTGGGACAGCCTGCCAGCTCCACCTGCTGGCATCCACCACCTGTCACTGCAGACCAGCACCCACCGCACAGCAGCCCCAAATCAGAAGACATCCTAAAGGGGAGGATGAACTGCTGCCTTGGGGGAGAAACCTCAAATTACTTTAAAAGGTGAAACTGGGGGTGGAAATTTTGAGCACTCTGTGTTTGTATCTGCTGGCTCTTCACCAGAACTGACCTGGTTTTGCTCCCTGCTGCCTGCAACAGACACTCATTGAGGCTTTGGAACCAAAGCAGCTAGAGCTTTCCAGAGCTTTTCCAAGGAGACAGATGGAGAAATGCCCAGCCAACCTCCCAGGATTTCCCCTGCTGGCTGTGGACTTCCACCCTGGCTTACACAGGGCTGCCTGACCAGATCCCTCACTTCCATCCTGATGATCAAATGCTGCATCTCAGTCGAGCTGGGGTGGGTTTTTTTAGGATCTCTGCCAGGTGCAGGTAGGATGGAAGAAGGGAAGCAATCCCTGTTGCCCTTGGCAGAGGCTGGCTGTGAGACAAGCAGAGTTTTCCATGCATCCCATTCTCAACTTTAGCCTTCCAGTGTGATCCTGAGCATCACAAATGGGATGCACGTGGAAACCAACATTCTTTCCCCAGCCAGCACAGAGGCAAGGTGACTTTTGGAGGGCTCCTGGGGGGCTCTGTCACCCTGTGCCACCACAGGGTGCTGGTCATGGGGACTTGATTTGTTCATGGCTTATTCTCTGTCTTGTTTAGGAAGGCCGGCTCACCTCTCCTGTCAGGACACCAGCAGCAATGTGGTGGCCTCCAAATAAATGGCCTCAAGACGGTACTTGGAGCCTGTGGACCCCGTGATTTTCAACAAGCTACCTCGGCTGGAGACGGAGCCCACCATCAGCTTTCTGTCCAGCAAAATCCAAAGCAAATCCAGTCCTGTGCCCAACCCTGGCTCCAAAAACCATTTCAACTACAAGGGTTCCTACTTTGCCTGCCTGCTGCAGAGTTCCAAGGGTCCTGAGGAGCCCCTGGCCCGCTAGAGCCCAGCACCCACCTACCTGCACTACGGCCCTGGTGCCATGAGCCAGCCTGTGCCACCTGAGGGGTCTCTAGTGGGCTTCCTACTGTATCCAACAGAGAGCCTGGGTGCCAGACTGCAGCCCACGGGTGCCCAGAAGAGTAAAGACAGTCTGATGCAGGAGCAGCTGACGGCTCAGAAGAAGTTGGATGGCCCAAGATATCCCTTACCAGTGAAGAAGCCGGTGGCGGTCCCCAAGCCAGTGTATGGAGCCCCCACCTGCTTCCTGGCCCCCAGGATGGCTCTGCCACTGGGAACACCAGTGGAGAGCCTGCAGCAGAGACCAGGGGAGGCAAACTGGGCTCTGCCCCCTGCCACCCCCCCTCTACACCTTGGTGAGTCCCACAAGAGGAGTCCCTGCTCCAACCCTAGCATCTCACTGCTGCCCTCCAGCCTGGTGCTGCCCACCAAGGAGCAGTTGGGCTCCCCCGTTGCCTTACCCCACTACTATATCACCTTTGACAAATACAGGCCTCCCCCAAGCACCCCACTCTTGGAAGCAAGCTGTCCCACTGCCCACAGCCAGAAGAAAATGCTGGAGGTCCCCAGCCTCAGCCCAGACACCTGGCCCAAGCTTCAGCCTCCTGATGCTGGCCTGACAAACCAGGAGAGGCCAGCAATGTGCTACCAACCCCCCCCCTACCCGCTGTCTCCTCCCAGAGCTGCTCCCCTTCATGACTCCCTGGCTCCCACTACAGGGCAGCCCAGTGCCCTGCCCAGCTTCAGCTTTGTGGAGAGTGGGGAGCCCTTTCCCGGCTCTTACCTCAAGCCCCAAGGCCCAAGGAGCTACTTTTCCAGCCCCTTGGACACCTACGTGCCGAGGACAGTGGGTGCTGGTGTGGTGGCATCACCTCCTGCCAAGCCGGTGGTAGTATTGAGGGATGCCAAGTCACCCAGAGATGTGGAACTGCCCGGGCACCCTGGGTACCCTGGTTTTACCCTCAACCCTGGTGACACATCAGTGTTCCACACCTCCTTTGCTGGCCTGGAGCCAGGATGTGAACAGCACCAGGTGGAAAGTCCACAGTGGCCGGCAGCATCAAGGCACAGCAGTGCTTTCCAACCTGTCTGCACCCCAGAGAAGCTTTCCAGGGGCTCCAGTGGGCTCAAGATGACACTTCCCAAAAGAGAAGGGAGCTGGGAGAAACCCAGGCAAGGGGAGCAGGAGCCACCATACCCGGGGAGGAGGAACACCAGCACAGCCCGTCAGGACACCCACTGTGGGGAACCAGCGGCTCCCATCATAGGGAAAGGAAATGCCTCCAAGGTCAAGGAGCTGGTGCCCCCTTCTCCATCCGTGACCCCTCCAAATGGGCTGGAAGACACCAAAGTTTTTTCTTCCTCTCCACCAATGCCAGTGATCCACAATGTCTTCAGCCTTGCACCTTACCAGGACTACCTGGAGGGGACGAAGGGCTTAGGACATGTACTCCTCTGCAGGGACCATCTGTGGGGGGACCCCCCACCCCAAAACACGTGTGGCATCCAGGAGCCTGCTTCTCCCAGAGATGTCTCTGTGGTGTCCAGCCTGAGGTTGGGCAGCGGTGTGGTGCAGAGCCAAGGAAAAAGATGTTGCAGGAGGGCTCCCAAAAAGCCAAAGCCTGTGCCACGAGAGCTGGGGTCTCAGGAGGGCAGCCCCAACACGGTGGGCACTGAGGAGCTGCCCCGTGAGGACTTGGTACTGGACCTCAGCTTGAAGAAGAGACCAATGGAAGCTGGGGAGACCCAGGGACTTGTCAGCTGTGTGGAGGGGACACTGGACCGGGGGAATGTGGAGGAGGAGGAGAAAGAGGCTACAGGGGGGAAAGTGGGGGTGGGAGAGGGGGCCCAGCCCTCGCTGCCTGAGGTGGGCTCTGGGGACAGGAGCAACTTCCAGAGCTCTGCCACCTTCATGTTCAAAAAATACAAGTTCCTGCACTCCCTCACACCCAGCATCGAGCCCCCCCAGCAGGATGGAAGACCCCAAGCCCCCCAGCCCAGCCCATCCAGCAGCAACCCTACGCCGAACCAACCAGCCTCCTTACCATCCAGTAGTCCTCCAGTCCCAGCACCTGGCCCCCAGCCCAGCACCAATTCAGGCCCAAGCCTTTCACAGCCCCCACTTCCCAAAGCCCCCTTCACATCAGAGGAGGAGAAGATCTCACTGGCCGAGAAGTTTGGGCGTCCTCCCCCAGAGACACCCCCTGGGCAGTACTTTACCACCCTGCACACCTGGCTCTGTGACACCATTTCAGGCTCGGTGTCCCAGTCCTCCCCGGAGCTCCTACAGCAGTGGCTGAAGAAGGCAGAGCTGGCAGAAGGGCTGGGAGAGATGCCCAAATCCCTGCCCAAGTCCAAGAACGGCTCCAAGGTTCCCACTCCACAGAAGGCCACCAAAGGCAAGGAGATCTGGCTGGCTTTCCAGGATGTGGCCACGCTTCTCGCTAACCTGCTCTCCCAGCTGGAGACCTTCATGTTCTCTTGCCCTTTCCCCCATGTTGTCCGGGCAGGAGCCGTCTTCATCCCCATCCATGTGGTAAAGGAGAAACTCTTCCCCAAGCTCCCTGGGACCTCCGTTGACCTAGTGCTGCAGAAGCACAAGGTGGAGCTGCGTCCCACCACGCTCTCAGAGGAGAGACACCTGAGAGACATGGAGCTGAAGAGCTGCACCTCCCGCATGCTAAAGCTCCTGGCGCTCAAGCAACTTCCTGAAATCTATCCAGACCTGCTCAACCTCCACTGGCACAACTCCATCCAGCAGCAGCTCGGTAGGTAGCCTGGAATCTCCTGTGAATGGGTCCCTGAGGCTCTCCCAGGGATGCTCCAGCTGCACCTACCTTTCAGATGCTGCTGTATTTTGGGAGCATCCACATTCACCTGGTGCCTCAGCATCCCTGTCCTACCATGGATTCTGCCCGCCTTTTCTCTGTGGGTTGTGGAGGGAGAAAGCTTGAGCTGGGAGGGGGAAAAAGTCATCCTGGGGATATCAAGGAAGTGTCAGTCATCTCCAGACCACCTCTACTCATCCAAGGGCAGTGTGCCAGACCTGCCACTTATTGTCCCATCCAACTGGTGGCATCTCTGCTCTGTCAGGATACCCTTTTGCTGCTGCTCAAGGCCATTACCAACAACTTTATTTCTTCTAGGTTCGAGGTTACCTTCCAAGTAGGTAACTCCTCTTCCACATGGGTTTACAGAAAGTGATGGGATTGATATGTCGTTTTGTGGAGGTGTATTTTTTTAGATTTCAGTTGGCTGGGGATGCTCCACTCCCTGGGCCAGGCTGGAGCTGGGATTATTTGGGATGTGGAGGTGAAGATCATGCCCTCTCTAACCACTCTTTCCTCTCCCAGGTAGTCCTGGCATGGAGACACTGAAAGCTGATGGCAAAGCAACAGCCGTGAGTAGATCAGAGAAAAGGAGGCACTAAGGAATGTGCCACGGACAACAGCTAAATGAGAATGGGAACAGGAAGGTCCCTCATCCCCAGAGCTGTGGATATTGAGATCACCAGCAGCTGTACAGGGAGATGCTCAGTTCCCACCAGCATCAGGGACCCTCCAAGGACGATGTTCAAGGTGTGGTGATGCAGGACCACACACAGGGGTGCTGGCATGTTATCTGGACCTGCAGGGATGGGCTTGAGCCCCACATGGCAGCTAGAGCTACTTTTCTTTGATCATCTTTTAGGGCATTTCTGACCTCCATCCATGACCAACTTGGTGAGCTGGGAGGGAACAGCTGGAGTTCCAGTGGAGCTGGAGCAAGAAGAGCTGGAGCACCATCCCCAGCCTTGGAAAAAGGATGACATCCCACCTCCCTTCTCTCTCCTCTAAATCCCCTCTCCTTCTTTATCCATGCCATTCCCAATAAATGTACCTTTGTTCTGGTTTTTCATCTTTGAGGTGCTACAGAGACCTGACACAACATCAGTGCAAGGGAATCATGACTTCTGTAGTCCCGGGACTAATTTTTTTTGTTTTAATTGAAGAGATTTTACAAATTTTCTGGATTTACTTTTATAAGGAGCTGCTGCCTTCAGGTCATGTGTTTTGGGTTGTTTTTTCTTTATATATAGTAATTTATACTTGTATTTTTATTTAAACTAAAAGGCTGCAAGAAAGATTTAAAGACTCTTAAAGAAAAGAAAACCAAACTACTTTTTACATCCTAGATCCTCTTCCAATAGAGAACACGGGAGATGCACATTTAGTGATCACTTTAATGGCCATGTGGTAACTGTAGGGGCCGAGAGGGAAGTGATGCTGCCAGACCTTGAAAGCAGGGATCCTTTCCACCCCAAAGGGTTGATGGGCATCCCAGGATGTACAAACATCCCCTCATCCTGGAGGGGTGCAGCAGGGTGCACAGCAATGGCCTTAAAAACTCATCACTCAGGTGTTTTTCCAGCTGCCGCAGGGCATGGAGGAACAAAACAAGGGTTATTAGTATTTTTTATTCCACTACAATGAATATTTATTTTAAACTAAGAAAATGGGGGAAAAAAAGAAAAAAAAACCTTACCCAAACTGTACTTAGCCAAAAGATGTGTTTGCCATTGGGGGATTTTTGTATGTGCCTTTGTGGTTTTCCATTGGGATGGACTGACTGTGGATGGGACGGGGAAGAGGGAATGCTGCTGTTCTCCTCATTCTCTTGCCATGCTGTGACTGTGCACAGTGATTGGGAAAGCAGTGTTTGTTAATAACATTGTCATTTTTATACATATATAAGGTTCCAGGGAACAAAGTTTCTTCCCTTTATTTAATTTTTTTGCTAAGAATGTGAATTTTAAAAGGTGCTTCACCTGGTTAAAAGAGTTTGGCTCCTTTCCAGACATGCTGTGCTTCTGTCTCTGCTTCCCAGTGCGGGCACAACAGGACCTTTCTGGGGATGGAGGGGTCCCCAAATACCCCCTGATGCAATTGCCTGCTTCTCCCTGCATCAATCCAGGAGTGATGTGCCCAGCCCCTCTGCCCCATCATCAGAGGGCTGGATTCAGTGTCCAGTGTGCCATCACAGGTCACGCAGGGGAGCGGGACATCCTGAACCCCCTGGGTGACAGGCTGGGAAGAGGATGCTGGTGGAAGTGTCTGAGCATCAGAAACTGGGCAGGAGAGTGTGGGGTGCTCAGGGATGCAGATGCACCTTGGGCTGATTCAGTAGGGACCCCCAAGACACCCTACCCCTTGTGAGCATCCACCAGCCATGGAATCTACCTGATCCCAAAAGCCAAGTACCCCAAACCATGTTTTTCAGCCCAAATGACTGGAGCCCAGCAGAGTAACAGCACTGCCACAACCCACTCCCCCCAAAGAGGGTGTTTTGGGGAGCATCTTAAGGGTTTCAGGATCATCCTGCCTAGAGGAGCAGACACATACCCTCCTTCCTCTGCCAAGGAATTAACAGGGAGCAGAGGGAGGCTGAAAGCCCCTACAGCTTCACCTGGGGCAGTGCAAATGAGTTTGTGTGTTAACTGGTAGCAGCTGGAGTGGACCCCCATTCCCCTCCCTGGGAAGTGAGAGAAAAGCCAGGGCTTGGTTGGGGTTTTAGTGCTCTTGTCTCTTTGGGTGCTGTCGGTGTGCCTGGAGGTTGGTGAGCTTGGCTGTCCTTGGGGAGGCCGTTTGCAGCAAAGCGGGTGTTTGGGAATGAGGTAATGTCTGAGATGGGGGCTGGTTACAACCCTGCTCTGCCCTGGGAGCCTTCTGGGACATGCTGTGACTTGGCACAGGCTTTCCTGAGCTAGGAAGTTGCTGGAGAAAAAGAAGGTATTTTAACAAGGTGCCCTGACTCTGGTGTGTGGGTTGCTTGGGATGGGATGCTCTGGGAATGGGCCAGTCACTGGGATGGGCTGTGGCGGGGAGCTGGAGGGACCTAGCCTAAATCTCCTGCTATACCTCTCCGCAGCTGACCTTTCTGCATAGTCCCTCCCCAGATGAGCCAAGGGACTGGACCACCAAGCCCTGTGGACATTGCTGCCCTGCAGCCAAAAACTGTGCTCTGTGGTGAGAGGGAAGGGGCTGTGAGAACAGCCACGTGTCCTGCTGTGTTTGTGGCTGCCACTGTCGGTAGGCTGTGGTGCAGAGCCTTCCTGGTGCTGGCCATGTGTGTGTCTGCCACTGCTCTCCCCTACAGCCTGGACACTCTGGCTGCTGTGACCTGGGGTCTGCGGGGCTCATCAGCCTCCCAGCAAGGGACAGGGAACAATCTGGTGACAGCACATAGTGGCATTCTCACCTCATGCTTCTTCCTGCAGCAACTGTGACATTGTGCCCCACACAGTGGCTTGTCATGGGGGTGCCTGCTACCTTGACCTGGTTCTTCCAGACTGCGGGTGACTCCAGCCTTGGGGTCCTGGCATCATCTTGCTCTGGGAAACCTCTTTAGAGCATGACCATGAGATGCCAGCAGTGACTTCAGCTCATGGCCTCAGACAGCCGGTGGGCACAGCAGAGCCCCAGAGACCACAGAGGGTGCCTGAAGGCATCCCTAGAGATCAGAGTAAGTCAGCTACCGGGGTCCCTGCCACCTCCTAGGTATGGCTGCAGCATTCTTCCCCCCCCATGGCTGCCTCTGGCCCCTCTGCAGGGGCTGTGGTGATGGAGGTGGTGCCCACCCAACTGATCCCACCCCAAGGGGCTGCTGTGGGGGCTCAGGTCTCATCTGATGTCCCAACATGGACACTGATGAATGATCCTTCCTGGAGTCGCAGCACAGGGGAGCAGGTGGTGCCCTCGGCTCTGCCAGCAGAAGGAACATCCAGCTCAGCCAAGCTGCACCCTGGCACTTTGTGGGTGCCCTCTGCTGTGACACCTGAGGGGCTCTGGGGCACTGCTGGCGCCTTCCTGCATGGGAAGGCTGCTCTGGTGGTGGACAGTGCCCTGGCCAAAGTCCCAGGATATGGGTCTGGACTCCTAAATGCTGTCTTGGCATCACTTTCCAGCACTGCAGTGGCCCCTGGTGTCAACAAGGAGCAAATGCTGGCTTCTTTCCTTCCCACTGCAGTCTGAAGGTCCTGCTGTCACCTCAGGGAAGCAGACTGACCTGCATTCTCTGCATACACAGCTGATGTCCACTGAAGCCCATCCTCCCTCAGCTTAGGCCAGGGCTCCCAGTGCTGCAGGTCTCACTGTGACTGGGTTGAGCTCCACAGCCCCTGGTGCCATCTCACAATGTGGGCAGGTGGCAGAAGAATCCAGGCACAGCAAGCCCAGGATAGCATCAGTGGGACCCACTTCAGCAGGACCTCCAGAGCCCACCTATGCCAGCTCAGGCTCTGTGCCTTCCCCCAGCTCCACAAACCCTGCTATGGGCCATCACTCTTCACGCTGGGCACCACACTGGCACCACGAGTGTGCCATGTCCATCCTACCTGCCAGCTTCTCCTGGAGCTGGACTTGCAGTCAGTTTCCTGCTCAGCTCCCAGACTCTGACTCAGCCCACAGGAGTGACCCTTGATGTCCTGTCCATGTCCAGTGGCTTCATTGCCTCCCAGCATCCCTCCACAGAGCATCTCCTTGCAGCCACCAGGGAGGCTTTCAGCCCAGCCAAAGCGATGATTATGGGCAAACCATTCCTGTGGGTTTGTTTCTTATTTCTAGTTCTTAGTTTGTTAGTAATAGATTTACGCATTACTCTTGAGTTCTGCTTCGCCTGTGGTAATTAATCAGAGCTTCTCTCCTGGCTGTTATCTCTAGTTGTAAATTCCTAGCTTAGTTTTTTTCCTTTCCCTCTGGAAGAGCAAAACAGGAGGGGAGAGGTCTTGGAGTGCTTTGGCTGGACACTGAGTGTTCAGCCAGGCTCAAACCACACAGTTTTTGGGGCTGATATAAGGTATTAATAAGGTACTAGCAGTGAATAAAGATAAGTTACTAATAATAAGGGAACGGACACTGAAAGGGTTAATAGAAATAAGTGCAAGAACTTTTGCCGAAGCTACAAGGACAGACTGCATAGCTGAGGCCATAAATGGCTACAAGAACAGATAAGATGCTACAAGAAACAAAAGGTTCTTCCAGTGCCTGCCAGGGAAACTGGCCTCAGCAAGTTTCCAGAGGTGAAAAGGACAAAGGGAGGAAGACCCACAGCCTTCATCCCCACGACCACCAGAGAGCAACACGCAGGCGTGAGGAGGAGGAGCGAAGGGAGGAGACATGGAAATGACTTCCAAGAACGATTATAATAAATCTGCCTTTTCCGGGGAACAGTGTAAGTATGCATGGGGGGGTTATGAATATGCAATATGAATATGCAAGTGCATAACACCACTGCTCAAGGTTTTTGCGGGTGTGCGCCTCTTTGGTGGGACCGTCCCCCGTGTGGCCGGCGCAGGATGAAGGAATAAAGGAATAAAGCCATAAGTCCGTGGGTGTCGCCGGGAGCGTCCCACGGGCACAGGGGCGGGGAAGGGCGGAGCGGCGAGGGGAGGCGGACCCTGCAGCGCTCCGCGGACCGAGGGCGCGGGGGGGGGGGGGGGGGGGGGGGGGGGGGGCCGGGGGCGGGGGGGGGGAGGGCGCACAGACACCCGCCGTGGGTTCTGACCGCCTCTCCCCCCGCAGCGATTCCGCTTCTGCGGGGACCTGGACTGCCCCGACTGGGTCCTGGCCGAGATCAGCACCCTGGCCAAAATTGTTAAGTGCCCGCGCCCCCCGAGTCCCCCTGCCCGCCCTCGGCCCCGCACCGCGCTCACCATCCTTCTCCCCGCAGTCCTCCGTGAAGCTGAAGCTCATCTGTGCCCAGGTGCTGCGGGACCTGCTGGGAGAGGCCATCGAGGTGAGTGCCGGACAAGTGTTTCAGCGCTACAGGATCATAACCAGCAGTGCCTCTTCTCCCAGGCAGCCAGCAGTGGGACAAGGGGGCACGGGGTCGGATATCAGAAAGGAATTCTTTACAGGGAGAGGGATCAGGCACTGGGATGGCCTGCCCAGAGAGGGGGTGGATTCACCGTCCCTGCAGGTTTGTAAACTGAGATTGGATGTGGCATTTAGTGCCATGATCTAGGAAACAGACTGGAGTTGGATCAAGGCTTGGACTTGATGATCTCGGAGGTCTTTTCCAACCCAATCGATTATATGATACTATAATTAATTAATCTTGTATTCTTCATGGATCCTCAGCAATAAGAATGCTATCAGCCACTACTAGTAGTAATAATATTAATGTTAACTGTTATCAGTATTAATATTAAGCTAAGAATTGTTAGTGTTAATGTTGGTGGTGTGTTACCTGGTGTTTGCTCTGCTCTCCCTCAGTATGAGAAGATCCTGAAGCTGACCTCAGATGCAAAGTTAGGTGAGCACTGCTGTCATTCCTGCCACCCCCCCATGGAGCCCTGTGCTGGGAATGAGCAGTGTTCCTGCTGGAGTTAGCTTCCCAAGCTGGCAGAGCTCACCCTCCATCCTGTCCACAGAGTCGGGGGATGTGAAGGCAACCATCGCTGTCCTCAGCTTCATCCTCTCCAGTGCAGCCAAGCACAATGTGGACAGTGAGTCCCTGTCAAGTGAGCTGCAGCAGCTGGGGCTGCCCAAAGGTAGGGGGAATCCTCAGGGTGGCACCACAGGCCAGACTTGGTGGGATGTGCCCAACACAGTTCCCAGTGCTGCCTTCTTCGCATCCAGTGCAGGGCAGGCTGGACACTGTGCTGTTCTCCATCACCTCCCTTCTGCACCATCCATGCCCCTCAGGGTCTTCCTCAGGTGCTTTGGTGGGGCTGGTAAAAGCAGGGGGGTTCTTGTCTCTCCCCATGAGCAGAGCATGCCAGTGGCTTGTGTCGGTCCTATGAGGAGAAGCAGAGCTCCCTCCAGGACAGCCTCAGGGCCTGTAGCCTGCGATGTAAGTGGGGTGTTCCGTCTTCACAGGGTTTTGGGGGTTGGTGGCAGTAACCCTGCTGGCGTGAGCCAGGGTTCTGACACCACCCCACTACCCACCCCAGTGAGCCAGCTGGGCTCGGTGTGCTGGAGAGTGGATTACACCCTCAGCTCCAGCGAGCTGCAGGAGGTCAACGAGCCCCTGGTGCATTTGACTTTCAACGTGAAGGACAGGGACTGTGGGAGGACGACAGCTGTCCCCATGACCCTCTCGGCTGACAAATTCCGGGTGCTGCTGGCAGGTGAGGCTGCAGGGTGGGTGGCAGCGGGGACCACCACGGTCCTGGGAGGGATGCCGAGCGGGGGCTGTGCCGGGAGGGATGCCGAGCGGGGCTGAGCCGGGAGGGATGCCGAGCGGGGCTGAGCCGGGAGGGATGCCGAGCGGGGATGTGCCGGGAGGGATGCTGTGCGGGGTGCTGCAGTACCAGCAGCAGTGCCATGCCTCTCTCCGATCTCTGCAGAGCTGAAGCAAGCCCAGACCCTGATGAATACCCTTCTCTGAGGAGCCAGAAGGGGCCGCGGGGGGAGACGGGGAGCTGAGCTCCCGATCCGGATCTTGCTCTTGACTGGGGAAGGGGGGGGGGGGGAGGACTTTTCCCTGCCCTCCCGGCTCCCGGGGGCCCCTGGGGCAGCTTCAATAAACCCTTGTTGACAAAGCCGATCGGTGCCTTGCTGTTTGTCAGGACTACACCCTCGGGCCTGAGCGCGGCCAATGGCGCCGTGCGCCGCCCTCCCTGCAGCGCGTCACGCCGCCCGCGGCAGAGGGCAGGCGGCCCTGGCCTGAAGGATCTGCTCTCTCTGGTGTTGCCACAGCCATGCCCGAGTGCCCGGAGGTGCATCTGGCCGGGCACCTCATCAACGGGGCCTGCGGCGGGCTGGTGTTCGCGGGCGGCGCGGCGCGCTCGGCCGTGGGCCGCGGCCCGGAGGTGCCGTTCCGCAGCGAGGCCTACCGCGTGTCGGCCACGGCCAGGGGCAAGGAGCTGCGGGTCACCCTCAGCGCGATGGGCCCCGACACGGCCCCCACGCAGCACATCGTGTTCCGCTTCGGCATGTCGGGCTCGTTCCGGCTGTGCCCGGCCGCGGAGCTGCCCCGCCATGCCCACCTGCGCTTCCTCACCGCGGAGAGCCCCCCCCGCGCCCTCTGCTTCGTGGACCCGCGCCGGTTCGGGTCCTGGAGCCTGGGGGACGCCTGGCAGCAGGATCGTGGGCCCTGCGTGGTCTCCGAGTACCAGGCTTTCAGGTGAGCACCCTCAAGCAATTCCCGCTGCTTGGTTTTGGCTGCTTCCCTGCACAGACATGCCCAGGTGATTCTTCTTATTGCCCCGTGCTGTGTTGCAGGGAGAATGTGCTGAAGAACCTGGATGACAGGGCTTTTGACGCGCCTATCTGTGAAGCCCTCCTGAACCAGAAGTATTTCAATGGAATTGGGAATTACCTGCGTGCTGAGATCCTGTACAGGTAAAGTGGGTTGGGCACCCCCTGAGCTGCCAGGGGAGTTTGGTCTCCAAGGGTTTGCTGGAGCTTTGGCTAAGCTGGCTGTGCCTCCTCACCTGGTAGATACAGACAGTGCCAGAACCAAGGGCTCAGCCTTGTGTGGGACTTTTTCAGGTTGAAGATCCCACCCTTTGAAAAGGCTCGGACTGTGCTGGAGGCCCTGAAGGAGCAGAAGAGAAAGAAGAAGGTGAGGAATACTGTGTACTTTCACAGGCTCAGAAAGCGGCAGGTTTCCAGACAGATGCTGTACTAGGGGTTTGGTTGCCTGTGGTCCTGCAGGATGAGCTGTGCCTGGCTTCTGCCTTCAAGAAGTCTATGAATATTTTTCGGGGTGGGCGAAGGGGAAAAGGTGAGGAAAACAAAACACCTTGCAAGCTTAAAATCTCCAGGGAAGGCTACAGTAAAGCCCAAGGCTGCTCTTGTGGCCTTCGGGGAGAGAAAGTGGTTATTTTAAACCATACAACCTGAAGGGGGTTTTTCAAAGTGCTTGTTTTGTGTGTGTTAGCCCTCTTCATGTCTTTGTAGGTAAGTTGGAAGCCTACAGTGGGGCGAGCTCAGGGCTGGCATGTGTGGAGAGTGTGGCAACTCATCCTCAGGAGGGCAAGAGACAGAAAATTTGGCTGGTGTTGGGGAGGAGAGACTCCGAGGAGGCAGAGGTAGCTGGCAGATGACTTCCCTCCCCTTCTCCACCCTTGCAGGATCCTTCCCTGATGCTGAGCAAGAAGGTGAGGCTAATGCAGAAGAACCCGGATCTCCTGGAGCTGTGCCACACTGTGCCCATGGAGGTCATCACAGCAGGTGAGGCAACAGGACAGGGAGCTGGGGGACAGGGACAGCTGGGGGTGGCAGGGAGGCTGTGCTTTTGCACTCCCAGCATCAGGAGGTTTGGGAGGGCATCCCGACGCCATGATCGTGGCTTCTGATTGAATTCTGTCCTTTCCCTCTCTCCCTTCACAGGGAAAGAGATTTTTGACCCTGAGCACTCGGATAACTATGCCAACTTCAAGAACTGGTTGCAGTGTTACTTGGTGCCTGGCATGAGTTCCCTGCGCGACCGCAAAGGCAGGACCATATGGTTCCAGGTAGGAGCCTGAGGCTGGGATTCCCCAAACCACTCCTCCAGCCCCTTTTCTGCTTGTTGATACTCCCAAGCATTACACTGAGTGGCTGGAGATCTCCCTCTGCACCAAGCTGCTGGGCATGGAGGTGGCAAGGACCCTCTGTGTGGTGGCCAGCTGGCCAAAGGATAGTGAGCAGTTTGGAGCAGATGGAGGGAATGAGGGGCTTGGGTGGTCTGGTAGCCCTGTTCCTCCCTCCTGTGCCCTGTGTCTGTGGCCTTGCAGGAACAGGACTGACAGGAGGGTCCCCAAGGCACAGAATAGGCAGAGCAAGCCTGATTCCTGGTGTCCCAGAGAAATGTGGCTCTTTCCCTATCACTGCAATAGCTGCAGGATAGAGAAGGGTCAGGGATTCTGCTGTTGCTGCCTGCAGAATGACTGCACCCCAGTCAATGCTCTGTCCCTTCCTTCCAGGGAAAGCCTGGCCCCATGGCTCCCAAAGGTGAGTGTCCTCTCTCCCTCACCAGGGGACCCACTCTTTCTTTGGGACTGGGCAACCCTGTCCTTGCTGTATAGCACAAAGGCACAGCAAGGAGCCCAGCCCCTGTCCCCGTGGTGCTGACAGGCCTGTGACAGCTGTTGGCACCAGGGGACAGAGCTTCTTTTCCCCTGGGCTTCCTACCACCATCCCAACCTGCCTGGACGCAGCTGTTGCACTGCCAGGATGGTTTTTCATCCTGCAGTTTCTCAGTGCTCCACTCATAACACCCTGGGCAGCATCCCTGCAAGTTTACTGTGCCATGGTCTGCCCCTCGGGGTGCAGGTTGTGCTCATCCTTTCCTCACACCACCTAACCTGGGGATGTCCTCTCACACAGGGCAGGTGCCTCGGAAGACCCCTGGCAAAAAGCGTGCCCAGCTAAAGGCAGACCCCGAGACACTGACTCCTAAGGTAAGCAGCTTTGTGGGTGTCTGGCTGTCCTGTTCCCCTTACCTTGCTCACGCTGCTCATGAATTCATGGTAGTGATCCTATATAGTTTCTCATCCTCTGGTGCTCCAAGCACACTTCTGCTGCTAAGCTCCAGCTCTGATGTCCACCCAGGTCACCTCACGTGCCTCGAAAAGGCGCCCCAGAGCTGCAGCAGCCCCCCCGAAGTCAGATGAGAAGGAGGAAGGGGAGGAGGAGATGACTGATGGGCCGAGGAAGGGGCGTACTCTCCGGAGGAGAAGGGCGACTGCTGCTCCAGCCTTGCCTGAGCCGGAGATACTTCTCAACACCAAAAGAAGCCGCCAGACATCTACACGAAGGGGCAGAGGTGAGGCTAGCAGCCCCTGCAGCTTTCAGAGGCACAGGAGGGGCTGTGGGAGTGCTCACTTGTATCAAAGGGACTGGGGGGTACCAAATGGCAAGAGGGGACCCAGTGGGGCAGAGCCAGACACTCCTTTGCCCTCTGACTCCTCATTTCCCTCTCCCTTTTCCAGGTGCAGTCCCTGCCGTGTGAGTGCTGCCTGCTGTTCCCCTCCTGAGGAGCATTTGATGGCCCAGGAGGAGCTCAGGGAGGGCCTGACCAGGGACCTGGATTAGTGATGGGGCAAATGGAGCTACTACCTGTGCTCACAGCTGCTTGCTGCTGTTGCATCCTGCCAGTGTATGAGGGAGAGCTGGGCTTGGTGATGGGGCATTTTCCTGCTGTCCAGAGGCATTTGAAGGGGGAAAAAAGGGCCAGGACCTTACATTGTGCTGGACTCTGACTCTTCCCTTTGCCTAAAATTGGGCTCTTTCTTCCCTTTTCAGGCTGTTTTTAGCCAACTAATAAAGTATTTTGTGTAGAAATCACCATGCACACCTTTCTGTGCTAAGGATAACCCCAGTGCCTACCCTCTTCCCCACAGGGGCTGGAGCAGGCTTTCCACCCACCTCACCTCCCCCAAAATAAAGGTAAGCTCTGTCTCCCCAGTCCCAGGAGTAGTGAGATCCTGCTGAGGACATTAAGGGAGCAGCAGCTACAGGAAAGCCCCTGGGAGGAGGCAGGTCAGTGCAGTTACCTGGAAATAAGCAAACAGGCTAGAGCTTGATATAATCCTCTTGTTTATTTGTGTTCCTCTGCAAGGGCAGTGCAGGGGGCAGGTAGAGGAAGAGGGGAAGGAGGGGAGAGTGTTTTCTTGCTGCTAGACAAGTTGAAGGCTGGAGCCACTGTGGAAGCTGCTGCTCCCCAAGCCCCTCAGGCTGGTGCAGAGCCCATGCATGGCCACCAGCCTGTCCACACCCTCATCCACACTTCAGCAAGCTCAGAACTTACTCAAGCCCACCTGCCCTGGTTGGGCAGTGGGCAACTGTCCTCCTTCCCTGAGGAATGTGGTTGTTCTCAAGCGCTGCTCTCCAATGGCTGGTTGCGGGACACAGGGAGACTGCCCTGTCCTGCTCTGGAACTGCTGTCTTGCACAGCTCTTGGGATCGGGGAAAAGGCTCAGACTGTGACTTGAGCTCACAGTGTTGGTCCGAGTTGCCACAGCATCAGCAAGACCAGTGGACGGTGTCACTGGCTCAAGACCAAGAGGACAGAGAGCACACGGAAGGGTGTGAAGGAGAGCCTCAGGCCCTGCTGCTCCAATGGCAGGCAGCCCTGTGCAGTTGGCCGCTCCAGAAGGTCACAGCTGGGGAGGAGAGCACGTGAGGCTGAAGGGACTGATCTTCATCCCCAGACACACCCAGCCCTCTGGCATGGACTTACAGCATTGCTTCTTTAACAGGGAGGGAGGTCTGCAGCCAGGCTGTGACAGTGCTGCCATACGCCTCATAGAGCCGAACCACCACGGCTTCAGGTCTGTCCTCAGCCTTTGGGGGACAGTGCAGGTGGGAGTTCAGACAAATGAGACAGTCACAGCCTCTCCAACCCAAGTTGTTCCGCTCAGTTGAGCCTAACCACCCCTCAGTGTGGAGGAAAGAGCAAGCAACGCTCAACAACAGCACTGGAATCCTTTCTCCCCTCCCCACCTCTGCCCTGGCACCTGCCTGCTTGACAGTCTCCAGCACAACAGCAGGTGAGCTAACAGAAAAGGCACTCCAGGCTTGACACTGGGCAGAGCTGGCTGGGATTGCATGGAGGGGGAAATTCAAGCTGTAGGCATGCTGAATCACACCAGCTTCCTGGAAGGAACCTGCAGCACAAGAGTCTAGCCAGCCTTGGCATCTGCACAGCCAGATACATGCTCACCCCAAGGCTCACTGGAGCATGTCCCTATGGGGCCTGTCACTCACCCCGGTGAGGCATCACGGCGTAGGTGAACTGGTGGTGCCCAATGTCTGCTGTGGAATCAGGGGACTTGGGTGCTCTCAGCCTAAGGCAACAAGAGGTTAGTGAGACCAGTGTCTTGGCAGCACCCACTGTCACACAGAGCAGAGCCAGAGAAGCACTGTGACAAGAGAACTGCTCCCCTCACTACTTTGAGGCTGGGTCCAGGGGTGGAAGCAAACATACAAGAACAAACAGGCTCTGGACAGTTCCAGAAGCTAAAAAACTTGGGTGTTTTTCTGTGAAAATTGTGGCTGACAGAGTAAAACTTAAATATGCAGTTTCTTTTAGCTCTGTATGCACCTGTAACATTAACATTGCTCTTCCTTCCCTCTCCATAAGCCTTCTCTCCTGTGGTATGTTTTGGCCAGCAACAGAAAAATTTGATCTCTCATGAATTATCTATAAGCATAGCTCACAGGAATTAGTTATAATTGACTAAGATAATGTAAATCAGCCAAATTCTCAGACAAGAGCCACCCACCAGACTATTAACTAAGGTCATTTAGGACCAGGTGTTGCCTTGACTTCCAAGAGACACCTCACAAGGCAAAGTACCAGCAGCAGCTCCCCCTTCATCCATCTCTAACTTACAGAGAGAGGCTGAGGACGTTCCTGTGGGCTGATGCCCCGTATTTGCAGTCGTTCAGCAGAGCCACTCCAAAGCCATGCTCAGAGAGATCAAGCCACTTGTGAGCCCACACCTGCAGCAGGTACCAAAGGATGGGTTTCACCACACTGAGCTACCACTGTCAAGAGCAGGAGCAGCTTGGTCCTGGGACCCTCAGCCTTCCCTCTCACCTCGAACCGAGCCCAGTCCCAGGATGTGTTCCAGTGTGTTGGCCGTTGCAAGTGTCCAAACTGGATCTCGTAGGTGGCATTTGTGCTCCGGACCTGCACAGGGAACTCCACCTTCAGGAACTTGTGAGCCTCCTTCCACTCAACCTAAATGTGGGAGCAGAAGGACATCACCGTAGGGTCTGACAGACAGAAGCTACACTTTTCCTTCCCTGGTGTGTAGTAGTTGGCTCGTGCCCAGCTGACATAAGCTACAATAAAAACACACTGAGTCTCAACACCAAGATGAACTGGTGGGTCCCTCTTTCACCCTTGTCCCTCAGGACCTCCCAACCCTCGGGCTGCCTTCCCCTAGGGCAGAGGGGGACAGGCACCAGGGGGCTCCAGGGAAGAAAACAAGAGGGAGAATGTAAGAGAATGTAATTCCTGCTGCACAGGATGTTGGTATCATGCAGCAGCCACGGGCAAAACCTGGGTCTGGAAGCGGAGGTACGGGCACGTGGCATCCAGGATGATCTCCTGGGTTAAGGTGCTGCTCTTCCCGACCTGCAGGGAGAACCTCACACTTCCCCGCAGGCCCCCAGCCAGGGTGATTTCCAGAGGCTTCAGCAGCATGGTCACTGGCTTCCTAGAGAAAGGAACAAAGACTTTTCAGCCTGGTAGATCCAGGTTCCCAAATCCCAATCCAGCCTCCCACACAGCAGGCACTCACTTCTCCAGAGTGAATGCTCTCTTACAGCTAGGACTGACAGGCAGGCAAGAATCTTGGCAAAGCCAAAATCCAAGTGCTGCCTGCACTGCTCCTCTACCTGGTTTCCAAGTGATAATCCATCACGTCCCAGGCATCCCAGTAGAGGGGAACATCATCAAAGAGTGCAAACTGGTTGGCATAGCAGCCATCTGGGACTGACTCTCTGAAAGAAAGTGGAACAGAGAAACAGCAGCATCAGAAGGACTAGCAGTGGACAAGAGAGTGCAGTGAGAAGCTGTCCTGGGAGAGGCTTGAGGAGCCTGGGGCCAGTGACTGGGTGACACAGACCTGTCAGAGTCCAGCAGCCGAAGTGAGGTCAGGTGCCCCATCATGTCCAGGCAGACAGCAATCACCCCATTTTCCATGGTAATGGAGCCATCCTCCTTGGGAAAAGGCCAGAAACTGGTATCACAGACCCACAACTGCGAAGCTGAGTGCTTCAGTTCCAAATTCAGTATGTGGATTTGCTGGATGCTGGATTCCTTAGATTCCTCCCCAATCAACCTTTGATGCAGGAAACACAAATCTGAGGAAAACTGCCTTGTGCTTACCTGCTTCATCACTGACACAGGCTGAGAGGGTAGCAATGGCTCCCTTATTAGAGCATAGCCCATGCTGGGGACTGTCACCAGTGCTGGAAAGCAAAGAGGTTCTGTTCCAACATCTGCCCCAGACTGAGACCTAAGTCACACTGTGCTACCCTAGTGCTCTTACATCAGACCTACTGTCTCCTCTCATACCCTCCTCTTCTTCATCCATACTTCAGGGGACTTTATTCCATTCCAAGTTGTCCAAGGAACAGTCTGAACAGTCAGTAAAACCCTCCCCAGGGCAAGGAGAGGCAGAGTATTTACTTGTTAAGTGTCTCTGCCCCTGTAAGAAATTCTGATACAAGAGTTACCCCAGGTCAGACATACCCAAAGTCTCTGTTCCATCTGGCTCAGGCCTGGAGATCACCTCAGTGCGTTCCCAGGGCAAAGTGTTCAACACAAGAGTGCTTTCGGTGCTCCCTGCCTTGGGCTGCAGCAGATCCCTGCACAGGGACTGCACAGCCTCCTCCTGCAGCCGAGCAGCAGTCCTGCGGATCTCTGGGCAACAAAAGGGCCTAAGTTGGATCTCAGAGAGCTTCTGGCACTCCTCTGCAACATACACACACTTTATCTCCTTCCAAGCTACAATTACTGGTTACCATTAATTATTATTATCCATTAGTAAGTAATTCAAATGTATAATTATTCATAAATTTGTTATTACAAGATTACAATGAGCTATGCCTGCTCAGCTGGAAAATTCTGGTTAACAAAGCTCCTGCAAGCATCTGTGAGCAAGGCAGGAGCAAATCTTTGTGGGGTCTATCCCAGCATGCCAGCAGCAAGCAGAGAAGTCAATCTATTGGGATGGTCTTCAATCCCTTGGCTTCCCTGCTAATTAAACACTATTTCAGACATGTCTGCACAGGCTCGCCCTGGTAGTCCAGGACAGAAACCACTGCAGACCCCCCAGGCAGGACCCAGTGTGCTCTGGTAGGTAAGTGCCCTCCTAGCCAAACTTCTGCTCACCTGCGTAGTATTGCAGGGCATCCTCAACCACAAGCTGGATACAGCTGCCTGGCAGAACATCATGAAACTGGTTGAGCAGCAATAACCTAAAAGAGAGAGTAGAACTCAGGTGAGGAAGTGAGAGCACTGGATTTGTTCTGGCTTAGAACAAATCAGAAAGTTCCTCTCTCAAGCAAGAGCCCTGTTTTCAAGACAGACAAAGTTAGTAACTGTTCCTTATTCCCCCATTACCCAACATTTGAGAGAAAAAGATTCTTTCCATAGCATTCTTTAAATCCCTTCATGTTAGGGCTTGTCAGCTCTCATTTTAGTAATCCCTCACCTCCAGAGCTGCTGCAGTTGGCTGGCAGGATACTGGAACACACTGGTCTGTGCCACAGCCAAGGTGCTGAGCACTTCCACATCATGGAGTATCCGCTCACACTCTCGATTGCCCTTCTTTATCTGGTGTTAACAAGGACAGAAGGAAGATGCTCAGGAAACTGGTAGCTGTGAGTGGATCTCTCACACCAGCAGCAGAAAACCAGCTCCAGTGCAGGAAGGTTGGTTACTTGTAGGTGTCATGAATTTGCATGGCCTGGGCATGGGGACCCTCACCTGGGCCTGGGTGGTGTACGTGCCATTGTGCAGCTCAAGGAAGAGCTCTCCTACCCAAGTGCACAGCTGTGATGACTCCTTCTCCAGGACAGAAAAGAGTTGGTCAGGAGTTGACATCTGCACCCTGTGGGAGAAACGCACAGTGACGAGCTGGGGAAAAGCCTGTGACATGGCTAGTGGTGCGTGCCAGCTGGAAAGTTGACAGTCCTGGAACCAAGGCCTCAGAAAATTTAATACAACTATATACAGTCCCCTCACCCTTCTTCTATCCTCTTCTGCTCTCCTGGGACCTCTGACCCTCTCCTGTGGACCCTTCCCAGGCAGGGGCTCACTGCTGCACAGTTACTGTGCTAGCCACTCAACCCATGACTCTACTGAGGGCTCATCAGCAGTACATGCCTGCCCTGTGTACCTGTTCATACAGCTCTTGGTGATAGAGAGGCTCCATCCCCCTAAAAACCCTTCCCAGTCTCTCTGCCCTGCACCCTTTCTTTTGGTACTGCCGAAGGCCAGGCTTGGCTCAAAGTGCTCTCGCCGGGAGAAAGGAGCTTTCCTCTCACCTTGGCAGCCCATCTGTGTCACTCATTCTTTTCATCCTATCCAGCATCTTCTGTGTGGGGCCCCCTCCACCATCTCCAAAGCCAAAGAGGAATGCACTGTGGTTTACACGGCCTTTGTCCTTGTTGTTCTTCACTGTTTTCAGCACCTGGAGGGATTTTTGGGCAGTTGCAATTCCCTGGTGCCCAGCCCCAGCTCCCACAAGAAAGTGGGAGACAAAGCCCAGTCCTGCCCTTCTTCCCCAAAACTGCCAAAATCAGGCACAGGCACATCTTTGAGGCAAGCCACCAACTACCAAGCACCCAAACAGCCTTTGTCCAACAATGCTGCCAGCTATCCCACTCCTTTCCCAGGCAGTGCCCTCTCCCAAGAGGTTCCAAGGGGCTGGCAACTGCACTTCATGTGCAGGTCTGGTCACTTACCTCCTCCACAAGGCCATGCATCCCATAGGAGTCACCAGGGGGGAAATGGGTCAGGACTCGTGAACCATCAATACCTTCCCAGAAGAAGGTGTGATGCTGGAGGGGAGCGAAAGGAAAATGTGATGCACAGGGAACAGGCATTCCAGAGCCCCCTGAGGATTCAAACTGGGGCTTCAGTTTCCCTCCATGAAACTGCAAGTTGCCCTAATGGATCAGTGCAAGGAGAGAGTTGCACAAGGACAGGGAATGCCACAAGAGCAGATGACAGCAGGAAGAGGCTGGATTTGCTGTCTGTTGGACCTGCACACAAGTGACAGCTTCTTGTCTGGAAGCAGAAGGAATACTTAAGCCAGGGGCCCAGCTGGAATCTCTAACTGTTTCCTTCCTCTCCCCTGAAGGACATTGCTCCCACCAAAACCTGGCAGCTTCTGGAAGCTGAGCTGGTGTTAGCTGAGCTGAAGGACTGTGGAACCAACAGGTCCAGCCCTGCAGAAGACTCCAGCACCCACACATCCGTCCCCTGGGAAGAAGGGAAGCACAGCTCACTGGGAAGGCATTCACAAGGTTCCAGCTGAGCTTCTGTGTGAGGAACCGCTGAATCCCACAGCCACGCATCAGCTGGGGCAGCTGGGCTGAGTATCCAAATGTGTCTGGCAGCCAAAACTGGGAGCAGAAGTGACAGGAGCAGAGAGAGAGAGAGAGAGAGGGAGAAACTCATGAGTCAGGAAAACCTCATTACACAGCAAGAACTAGAAGGAGATGGTGTGCAAGGAAGGTGTGCTGGAGAAGGTCAAGTACCTCTGAGCAGATCCGTCCAAACTGCTCCTGGAAGAACTTCTGTCCCTGTAGGAACTGCCGCACCATGGACTCCCCACTGGGCAGGTTCCCGTCCTGGGGGGAAGGCACAGGGAGTCTGTGAGGAAAGCCAGGCACTGGGGAAGGGAAGGTCTTGTAAGACCCCCATTCCCATCCACCTGACTTGGAGATCATGGGGAGGACCTGAAAAAAGGTTGGCAGAGGGGAAAAAGGAGTGTTATAGTTTCAAAATCTTTCATGGAATTGTTTTTCCTGTCCCTTAGCAACACAGTGGTTTGGGAGTTGGATGCCAGGATGAGATGGCTTGTTGAAGCCCAGCCCACCCCTACCTGCTCCCAGAGCCAGCTGACTGTCTAAAATCTAAACAAGGATGGCTAATAGCTTTGCAACGTGATGGCTGGGGAGAGGACTGGGGGGAGGTCGGGGGAGAGAGCAGTTTCCTGGGGCTTGCTGCATTTTTTTCATCCATCTGCTTGGGTGCCAGCCACTACTTGTTGGGCTGGTGAAAGCACTGGGAGGGAGTTCCCCACTCCACCCACCTCCCGGCTCTGCACGCCCTGTGCTGTTCTTCTGAGAGAACAGTCACCACTGGCTAGATTCACTACAGGGGCCAACGCCATCTGCAGAGGAGGTGCTTAACCCCCCCCAGTGCTTTCAGACAAAGGATGGTGAGAGGGTCCTTACACTGCCCACAGGAAAAGTTTCAGCCTGTCCCTGTGGCCACCATTCCCATGTGAGCTTCAGAACCAGCACCTCTCCCCTACCCCACGTCTTTGCCTCGCCCGAGCCCGTGAGTTACCGCAGCCGCTGCCTCTCGAGGTGCGGCATCGCCTCCCGCTGTCTGTAAATGTAACTGCACTTAAGGGGCAGAGAGGATTTGATTTGTTTGAAAGTTTTGGTTACACTGTCGCTGTTTGTTCCGTTCTGGTTTTGGTTATACATATCTATATTTGTAGTAAAGAACTGTTATACTTTTCTCTACCTTTTCTGATTAAAATCTCTTAATTTCAAAGGTTGTGGTGGTTTTTGATGAGAGGCCCCCTTTCTAGTCCAGAAGGATGCCTTACTTTCCTTGACAGACATCTTGATTTCTTCTAAACTGAGACAAGGAGGAACACAGCTCAGTGAGGGCAAAGATCACTTCTCAGGAAATTATATGGGAGGATTGTATTTTTGCTAGGCTAGAAAATTCAGACAGCTGCTGTTCCTAGGCTCGGAGACCAACACCAACCAGACAGGCAAAGGCTCTGCTCTCCCCTCCAGTGCCAGGCCCAGTCCCAAAAGGATGGCACAGAGAGGGTTAGGCAAGCCAGCCTCGCCGTGCTACCCACCATTTCCACCCAGGTGCCTCCGACAGGAATGAACTGCCCCTTGGCCACGAAGTCCTGAATCTGCGTGTAGAGCCCAGGATACCAGGTTCGCACCCACTCAAACTGCTGCGCCTGCCAGAGCACAAAGGTCGGCCTCAGCTCCCCGCCACCGCTCCACACCCATCTCCCTCCTCTCTGCAACACTTCTGGTCATCCCCCCATCTCTTTCTGCTAGAAAAGCAACATGCTATGAGCAGAAGAGAGGTCTTCAGAGAGAGATCACTCACCTGGGAGCAGGCAAAGGTGAGCTCTGGATTGTTTTCCATCAGACGGACCACGGTGACCCAGCTCCGAGCACACTTACGGATGGTTTCCTCATATGGCCAGAGCCAGGCTGCAGGAACAAGGCCCCACCATAGTTATTACTCAGCACAAGCTCCTCCTGGAGCTGGTACCCCTCTGAAATCCCTCCTGAGATGGTAAATTGAGCAGTCTATAATTCATCCCTCATCCCCAGCCCCATCAGTACTCCAAAGGGCACAACTAGCCAGACCCGCACTTCCCCACCTCAGTGAAAAACCAGCTGTGTGCCTCAGGGTGTGGTACCTGGTGCCTGGAGCCCAAGGGCAGCCCACTCTCCCCTTGGGCAACGTGCCCTGGCCTTCAGGTGAGCCAGAGGGAGTGTGTGCTGCTCTCACCAGAGTCAATGTGGCAGTGCCCCACGGCATGGATGGTGTGCTGGCTCTTGCCATTCCTCTGGCTGAAGAAGGCTGCAGCCAGGTCACGAGCAGCAGGGAAGGTGGATGGGTCCATAACGTCACACACATTGACCATCTGGTTGGCAGTGTACAGTGCCTGGAAACTCCTCTGGTTTTCCTCCCCGAGGTGCTGAGGTTGGGAGGCAGAACAATTTGATTCCAGCCACTGTATCAGCTCAGATGTCACCTGCCTAAGGAAGAACCTGATACTTTCTTCCAACATCTGTCTCAGCCAGTGGTACCAGGTAAACATCACGTCCCTGCTTCACAAGCACAACCTTACACCTTTTCTCACATGCCTTCTAAATCCATGTTACACATATGCCCATCCCAGGGGACTCTGGTTAACGGATCCTGCTTTGGAGCAGAAAGTGGATGAAAAAACACCTGTGGCTTTTCTCTATTTGGTTTTCTTCTACTCTAGAATATCCTGAGTTGGAAGGGATCCACAAGGATCAAGTCTAGACAGAGTCAATTGTGCCAAAGCAGAAGAAGCAAACATTTTCTCCTCCAGGGTCCTGGCTCATGGAATGATAGTAGGAGGAGGTTCAATTAAGCTGTGAAAAGAGTGAGCAAAGGGAACAGGAGTTCCCATACCTGGGCCATGTCCAGTAGTATTTCCAGATCTACCAGCAGTTCATACACATCTCTGTTGAAGATGACCAGCTCAACCTTGTTCAGGGTGACCCTCCTGTCTGGATCAGGAGGGGCAATCATGCTGCCCTTGCCAGCTCCAAAGAGCCCATTGCAGGCCATCTCCACATACAGTGTCAGGCTGTGAGACCAAAAGGAAAACATCAGGGAGCAGGTCAGGAACACCACAACACAGACAAGGATGTCTCACCCCATACTCTTGTCTTCCAGCAATACCAAGCTCACCCAGCAGTGTGGGGCTCTGGCTAGACTGACCACCCACCTGTGGGGCTCTGACTCTTTCAAGCTGCTTGTCAGGATGTAGCTGGTCTTCTCACCTTCCTTAGTCAAACCCTGCACAAGAAGATGGTACATTTAATCAAAGTCCAGCTGGGTGGAGGGATCCGGGCCCACATGGTGTGGGATGACTCCCACAAGAACAACCAGCACAGAAGCTGCTGCTGCTGCCCCAGGAGCAACATAAACCCTGCAGGCACCACCACACAGCACAGCAGGGATGTAAAAAGTCACCATTGTGTACATAGCAGGGTACCTGGCACACTGCTGATTGACACCTCCTTACCTGAACAGGCTGGGCATCTCGCCACACCATGCACTCCCCATCGCTCTCCCAGAAGAAGTGCACTTCCCGCCCTTCCCATTCCAGGGGAATGCTCAGCTCCACCTTAAACCAGCATGTTGCCCACCTGGAAGAGAACAAGCAGCAACCTCAGCCCACCGTGTGACCTTCCCCCAAGGGAAAAGCACACTTCCTCAGAGCCTCCATGGAGAAAGCTGTGTGGGGACAACCCACGAGCTTGATGGGATTCAAATGCAACAATGCCACCTGTCTGTACAGGCCTAATTTATTCTGTGCCTCTCTGGGACCACAGAGAACCAGTCTCTGACATCTTATCTGACCACTGCTGGGATAAAAATCTTCTCCCAAACTTGATAGAGCAGACCTCCCACACCTAAACATCAGAGACACAACCATGATCACAACGAGCTCTCAGCAGAAAGGATCAATGAAGTGGGCTCTTCCCTCTCCTGGGAAACAGACACAACTTGATGTTTCCTCATGAAATCTTCCTAAGGGCTTCTGGGCAGACACCTTCAAGCACTCAGGGGAAGAAGATCATCATCTCCTTTCTTCTCCACTGAGAGGTCATGAGGACTCACACACACATGAGACATGAGCTCCAACCACACCACGGTCACACCACCACTGAAACCTGGTACTCACGTGGGCCCGAAGGACTCCCCCACTTCAGCCGGCCTGAATTCCTCCACAACAGCCTCATCATATGGGATGCGCCGCGGAGTCTGGAAGCAGGACAGTGATGCAGGTGGACAGCGATCCCCAAAAAGTCTGTGGTCAAAGCAGGCCAGGACATATTAATAGACATATTAATAGGGCGGTCAGTCCTGCAAAGACCGCACCGGGGGTGGGACAGAGAGCACCCTGTTCTCCCAGCTGCCACCCAACACCCTTAATAGCATTAACAGACCAGAGAGTGACAAACCACCGTGTTAGAGAGGCTGGCGGACCGGGAGGGCTTGCGGGCTGTGCCGTGGCACCCCGAGGCAGCTCTTCAGGCTGGGGTGTGTGTTTGTGCGTGTGATTTATTCCCAAATATGTGCTCACCGAGCCCTCGAACCCCCTCAGCACGGCCTGCAGCGCCGGGGGGCGGCGCGCTGCCGCTCCCCCGCCCACACCGCGGGAACACACCACCTGGCCGTGCCCCGAGGGGCAGCGGAGAGACCACCCCGCCGCCCACCTGCCCCGCAGGTTGCAGTCGGTGAAATAGGTGTCGGAGAGGAACTTCTCGACGCGCTCCAGCGTCGTGCGCCGGTGCTTCAGGGCGGCCATGTTGGCCGGGGCAGCCTCGCGCATGCGCAATGCGGGCAGTACGGCCATGGCGGCTGGGTCGGCCCCGCGCATACGCAATGCGGGCAGTGCGGCCATGGCGGCCCCGCGCATGCGCAGTGCGGGCGGGGCAGGGCGGGCCCTGAGGGACGGGGGGGCGGCCTGAGGCCCGAGTGAGGGCAGGGCGGCCGAAGCGCCCCAGAAATGCTTCTATACCCTCAGGAGGGAGGGAAGGAGCTGTACCTCAGCCTGAACAACACTGCGGCTAACCTCTGCTCATTCATATCCTCGCCTTGCCTCAAAAATGCCACTGTGTACCGTCAGGAGGAAAGGAAGATTCTACACCTCAGCCTAAGCAGTACTGCAACTAACCTCTCCTCCTTCATGTCCTTGCCTTGCCTTAGAATCGCCCCAAAAACGCCTCTGTGTACCATCAGGAGGGAAGGAGGAATCTACCTCAGCCAAAGCAATACTGCAGCTAATCTCTGCTCCTTCGTGTCCTTGTTTTGGCTCAAAATCACCCCAAAAATGACACTGTGTACGATCAGGATGGAAGTAAGAATCTGTACCTCAGCCTGAGCAACACTGCAACTAAGCTCTGCTTCTCCATGTCCTCGCCTCAGAATTGCCCCAAAAATGCCTCTGTGTACCATCAGGAGGAAAGGCAATACTGCAACTAAGCTCTGCTCCTCCATGCCCTTGCTTTGGCTCAAAAATGCCACGGTGTACCGTCAGGAGGGAAGCAAGAATCTGTACCTCAGCCTAAGCAACACTGCAGCTAACCTCTCCTCCTCCATGCCCTTGTTTTGGCTCAAAATCGCCCCAAAAATGCCACTGTGTACCATCAGGAGGGAAGGAAGGATCTACACCTCAGCCTAAACAACACTGCAACTAAGCTCTCCTCCTCCATCCCCTTGCTTTGCCTCAGAATCACCCCAAAAATGCCACTGCACATCAGCAGGAGGGAAGGAAGAATGTGTACACGATGCTCAGCCCCTGATGCTTTAATGGAAATACTGTGCTACGTTCAAGTTTACAACATTGGTATAGAAATCACATGGGTCGTGGGCCAAGGATCATGTTACAGAATACAAAAAGCAAGATCAAATAAAAAGGGAAGGAAAAGAAAAAGGGCAAACCTCTGTTATTGTACGGGCTGGGAGGCAGAGGTCTCCCCACGGTGTGTCATGGGGACCTGCACCAGCCCCCCTTGCCTCAGTGACATGCCCCTGGGACAAGACACCCACCAAACAACAGCAGGAGCTGTTACTTCCAAGCTGATTAAAAGTCTGTATCACCCAAGATTTTCCCTTCTGGATTACCTTGAGCATACAACAGGGTAAAAAAATGGGGGGAAATAGCAGGGGATCATGTGTAACACCTTTGAAATGGAAGAGGACACACAAGAGCTCCTCCCTGCCTGGTTACAGCAAAGAAATAGAGACAGCTAACTTATTGCTGGCAATGTGTGAATATTCCCCAGCGGACTCTTCCTCTTTCTCCATAGGAGGCTCCTGTTCCAGATGCTGTGCATTGGCTGCCAATGAGTAGTGGCCCCTTGGGGCCATATGCTTCCACTCCGGCCCCAGGTACCCCCCTCTGGCCCTGCTCCCAGGCCTCTCCCCACAGAAGAGAGGGAGCTCCACCCTTTCAACCCAGGCCATTCTATGATTCTCTGAACCCGGTGTCTTAAAACACAGTAAATCCATGGGAGAGGTTGAAGCAGCAGCAAAGTCCTGCTCGTGGCTCCCCATCCAGAGATGATGGAAGCCAGTCTGGGTGCCTAGGACTAGCATGACTTCGTTCAAGGAAGGCTGCCTCTTCTGAGGAGACAGTGCAGTTGTGGCTGGCACAGCTTATGAAGTCTGTGCTGACTTCGTTATTTTCAAAATCAGAATCTTCCCCCATGTTTTAAATATATGCCAGCATTAAAACTTCTCTACTTAAAAAAATATATACCCCATCTGCAGATTTCAGGAGTGAAATGCACTGAGACCACCCCTCCCCTGCTCTTCTCTTGTGCATACACACATGCAGACAAGCTCTGTCAAATACTGGTTTGGTACTTCCCATGTTTTCTCCAACACGGAAAGGGAAAAATATATCAGCACAATCAGCTCTGGCTAAGTAGCTCAGCATCACTTCCCAAAAGTGACGATCCTTGGAGCTGGAAGACGAGGTGGATAAAAATTACCCACCAGGAAAAAAAAAAAGCCAAAAATTAAAAATATTTAAAATGTTATTACAAATATACAGTATCTCTTACAAGTTGCTCATACCTCAGATGTTTAACCCCCAAACACACACACGACCACCTGCTTTCTCCTCGTGGATTGTGAAGTCAGTCTTATAAAATTGGTTGCATACACTTCTCTTCCTTCCCCTTCCCCACCCCAAAAACTTGTATATTGCACAGTGCCTTTCAGACCAGGAACAGGGCTGTGGGTTAGCGAGTGTCTTCCTCCAGTTAATAACAAAGACATTATTTCTTTTATTTACAAAAAAAGGAGAAAAAAGTTTCCACACAAAAGCACTACAATGGTAACTCCCTTTGGTAAAAAATGTAATAAATGTCTCCATTGGTCTGTCTGTCGATACTAATTCTCAAGCCACCTGGTAGTATGGTACACAAGAAGCTAGTACAGTTATGCTAGCACATCAAGCATACTTCCTTTAATTAAAAAAACCCAAACCAAACCAACAAACAAACAAAAAAAAAAAAACCAAAAAATGGACAATTTGTACATTTATTTACAAAAAAGGAGGGGAACATGTTAAAATTGTGTTGTTCTCTGCTGTGTGTGTGTGTACGTACATGTGTGTGAAAAGCTGGTGCATGGCACTAGGAGAGACTAGTAAACAAGCAGGTACAAAAAAAAAACCAAAACAAACCAACCCAAAATAAAAATATAACAGTTCCACTGGCACTAGAAAGGACAGACCGATCTGCACAGGGTGAGTCCAGCCTGGGAGGGAGGAGAGGGAGCCAGAAAACCCAGGGTCTGCTGCCCCACGGCCTCGTGCTAGAGCCCATAAAGGGGAGGAGAATCCAGTGGTGACAGGAACCTGGGGATTTTGGGGACACTTCCAAGCGGTCCAATGGTGGAGAGCACCCAGTTCTCCTTTCTCGCTGCTTAGGGCCTCCAGGGAGTCAAAGCCTCAACGCTGCTGGTGTGTACGAGCTTCTTGTGTTTCTCTGGGATGGCTCAGTTCAGAGAAGGGTCCTTCTCACCCAAAAAGGGCCAGCGGCCCACAGTCCCAGGTGGAGATTCATATCCCCACAGGGAATCCCGCTGGTGACGGGTTGTACCAGCCACGCACTAGTCAAGTGGCCATGTTACGGAGATACACAGTGAGGGGAGAAAGGCATCTTTCTCCTTCCCTGGATGCGCGCGCACACACACACATCTCCCGGGCTCTTCCCTCACCCCGGGGGACTTCTAGGGTGTCTTGAATATTGTGCCATATTTGACACGGTACTTGTTGATGCTGACAAAGTGCAGGGTCTCTGTGTCACAGGTGGTGGTGCAGGGCACCAAGCCCTCCAACCCTTCGCCCATGAGCCACTTGTTTGTCTCGGCTGCCATTTCACGGGGCACGTGCTCCTTGGTCCATTTGTCCACCCAGGCCTGGAACCGCTGGTGCAGGCGCTTGCTCACTCTTTCGTGGGACTACAGAAACAGGGAGAGGTGTTAGAAAAAGGTAGCTTTGGCCTCCAAACTGCAGTGTTACACAAAGATTGGCTACTGGTTGACAACAACCAAGGGGATCGAACACGGAGGGAACTCGTAATGCGGACGACTAGGCTAATGACAGAGAGAAAGATCTGATTAAGGTGCCCCAGGTCTCCTCTCCAAGAAAATTAGTAGCAAAATGGGCTCAGAAATACCAAAAGGTTTATGCTCTTTGTTTAATACAGCAGCTCTCAGGCTGGGGATACAGATTATATCCTGGGGGAGTCTGTAAGTTGCATGCCCAGCTCCGAGTCCCTTCTGCACTGCAGAGAAGATGCTGCTGTCTCCTCTTCCTTCTCCTCCAGCACTCAGGATTCGGGAAGACCTGCTCTTCCCAGCCCTCAGGGTCTGTCTCCTGTGCCCACAAAGGGGTAGAGTCCCAGGAAAAAGCAAGCTCAACATGCATTACACATACTGGGGACACAACTGCTACAGAAAATTAAGACTTGGGTCAGGTCTAAAGGGCTTGAGAAGCTCTGGCTTAACAGAAACATCAGGAGAGGAAGAACTATGCATATTTTTGAGTAAGAGTGTCTGCCTAAGGAATGTAAAATCCTGGACAGATAGTACAAAGCCATGGCTACAGTCATAATTGAAAACACCCAATATAATTAAACCTCCAGACTAAAACTCATGGATTTTGTTATTTGTTGTGTTCTTCTCCCAAAGACTAACTGCTTTGTGATGTTAACTGCTAAATCCAGTAGATTTGTATCCAAAATCCAAATGTAGCTTCCACAGATCCTCCAATATATTCCAGTAACCAAGGACTATGATGCATGCTATATATTTAACACTTCAAGAATCTGTGCTCAGGTACTCTGTTAAGAGCACAGTATCCTCTTTATGAGCTTACTTTTTTTCCTTGAGATTTGTGCCAGTTGAATGGCATAGATGGAATTCAATCAAAATCCTCGCCATCAGTGTTTCAGAGTCACTACTGCAATAAAACACTCATCTGATGTGCATGCAAGTTTAGCAGAATTACTTTAAAACTAGTGAAATAAAACCATTATTTGTAGCTCATCAGCAAGAAACATGGTAAGTAGTTGTTTTATAAATCTAAACACATGACTAAAGCAGATGGAAATATTCCCATGGGATGAGAAAAGGCGAGTTGTCAAAGCAGTCAGATGACCGAATCAGCTTTCTCCAATGGAATCCTCCTGAATTTTGCTGATTCAGTCACAAGCTCTTGTTATCTTGAATAAATCCAAATCTTTACAGGCACAGAACAGCCAGAGAGGCAATGCTTCCTTCCCCTCCCCTGGGTCCCAGGAAACACCAGCAGCCCCACCCAGTTCTCCTGCTGGCTCCTACCTGCTGAGCTCGCAGCAGTGCGGTCCTCCTGTACATATAATCCTCTGATTTGATCACGTACACCATCTTGTAGGAGTTCAGTTTGAATTTGCACTCCAGCTTGTCCAAGCTCTCCACGTTCTCTATGGACTTCTTACTGTTTCCTTCCTTCCCTTCCTTCTCCTGCTGCTCCCGACCACGCTGACACTTACGGATTCGCCTCAGATTCCTGCAAATCAGAGAAAACTCTCTTGAAATTAGTGGTCACCCTCTGGCACTAGCAGGCTGGATGGAGCTGCTGGATCTCAAGGCCAGGCTGGATGGGGTTTGGAGCAATCTGGTCTAGTAAAAGGTGTCCTGCTCAGGGCAGAGATTTGGAATTAGATGGTCTGTAAGGTCCTTTCACAGTTCAGCCTGGCCACTCACCTGGGCAGGAAGACAGGTTTCTGGGCCAGGTGCTCCCGGAGCTCAGGGGAGGTAGAATCAGAGTTGACATACCGCTCCACATAGTCCGACCAGCGCTGGAAGCAAGCACAGAGCACACATCAGCCACTGCCTTCCCACCAAACGTAGGATGGTTAAAGAGGCTAAGCTGGAAGTCACAGAGATGAACACAAGATCTCTTTTGAAGGCTCTGTGCATCTTACCCCCAAAAGGCAGGTACAATGTATCTCTATACGGTTTTGAGCATTTTCTAATACAAAATAAGCCAAGAAGGATTTTCCTGCTCACATGATTGAAAGTTTTATGGCATGTCTTGATGTTTCTTTTGTGTTAAGGGACCACACCACTAGTCAACTGGACAGACTGGTCCAGCACAACACTGACCCTCAGTCAGCTCTCTGGACAAGCTGCCCATACCTCTGCTTCCACAGGGTCATCTGAGTTCTCCTCTTCTGTGTCCAGCAGCTCAATGGTTAACTGAACTTGACCTCTGCTCTGAATGAACATCAGCTATAAAGAAAAAGCAGAAAGGAATTCAGAAAAAGGCTTGAAATAGAAAAAAACACCTTCACATCTCACTGGGGCAAAGGGAGCAAGAAGAAAGTTGGCAGAGTTTTAAGGGAAACCTTCTTAAGCCCCAAAATAAGTTTGAGGGCAAGGGAAGAGATACTATACACTGAGGCTTTTATCCAAAGTACTTTACTGGCTCAGAAAGGGCCTGACCACTTCCTGCCTCTCTGCCAAAGGAAGTATGGATTTGATTAGCAGCGGTTTATTAGCAATGTATGCAGGCAGCACTGATTTAATGCCCAGTCAGTAGTAGCAGATCTCCCCACAGTCAACAAAGTTGGGACAGCAGAGAAAGAGGAGAGTTTGAATTAACAAATTAAAATCAGTAACAGCCAAGCTGTCAGTATGATCCAGCCCAAAGCTGCTGTGAAGCAAAGGGGCGATACTGACTGCTGTTCCAGGAAATATATTCCTCCTTGAAAACTCCTTTCTGAGGAGCCCCTACAGAAGCTTTAATCTATGTCCAGCAAGCTGTCAATGTGTGCCTGTTTTGGCTGGGATGGGGTTAATTTTCTTCATTTTTGGTTGACTGAACAAGGCTCTCTTTTTATTAAAGACTGGTGCCTCTCCGTTCTTAAAAGGCACCCATGCTGCTCTTACACTGTGATTGACAACCCAGCATACCTTGAAACAGTTCTCCTCCGACATGAGCTGCTCAGCTTTGCGCTGGTACGCGGCCTCCAGGAGCGTACGAGAAGACTGGGAAGCAAGAAGGCCTCCTGTGGCTCCATTGCTGTTCTCTGACAGGTAAAGATCTGTTACCTGCACACATATCTCATCACTCACTATGTGTTGGAGCTGCAAAAAGGAAGAACAGGGGGAAGGTGTTTGCCAGGGAGGCTGCTATATGCCCATCATTCCAGAACAGAAATACGTAAGGATGTAACTGTGGGTTTAAGCTCAAGCAAAAGAACAAAAGAAGTTGAAAATGCATGAGTTTAGCTTCTTCCAGTTGCAGATGATTTCTGCTGCTATGTAAAAAAGCCACAATATCTTAAAAAAAAATTAGGAGGTGGCAAAGTACAACTACTCAGAGAAAAACTACAGGCAGGGAACGTTCTGATCAGCAGCAGGGGAGGAAGGGTCAGAGCACTGTGAGACAGTACACCCCCTCCTCACCAAGGGGCTGCTGCTGTGTTTGAGATGGGTGGGAGGTTTAGGATCAAATCTATGTTTTGTATGAGTTTAAAAATCAAAACTCCCAACTGTCTTCTGAATTCAGTTAATCTCTGGACTGAAGGACTTCTGAAGAGCAGCTCTACCCTTCTGAAAGGAGGGCCTTTCTGGCCATTCCACTTCCAGCCCCCTGTGTCTGTTTTTGTCCTTTGCAGTACAAAGAGGCACATGAAGAATTTTTCCCTTCTCACACATTCTTCCTACCAGCCCAATGAAAGGACTGGAGTTTTAACAACCAAAATGAGCTACTCCAGCAGCCCGATAAAAGAGACAAAGGTTTTTGGAAAAGGCATGCAGTGCTCCTACAGCACTGATGAAAAGGAAAGAAACTATCTAAATGTCATTTAATTTTTTTTCAGTTAAAGCTAGATTAGCTCTGGAGATGCTTTGAATACTTACATCCTAAAACACATGGAAAGCAAAAAGAACTCTGTATACATGTAGAGGATATTCTCAATAATTTAAATGGGTCAAAAATTACCTTGTACCACATCTCTACCTGAGGGTTTAAGAGCTGGGTTAAGAAACACCTTGAATGTACCTGCTTACCCCCGAAATTCTCCATTTAGACATACAACACTCTGCCCCCAATATGAACCTGGGTTCTCACTGCAGCGAACAACCTGCCTGCTTTCTCCACCCCGTCCCACCTACTCCCCAGCCTTTGCTGGCAGTCACCTGTCGAACGATGCTCTGGATCAGCTTGTCCATGGTGAAGGCAATGTAGGCATGGATGGTGAACATCTCGCGCAGGGAGTCCTCGTACTGCGACGAGTCCATGTTCCCATCCAGGAGGTTGCGCACCATGTCCAGGAAGGCCGGGTAATAATCCTCAACATCAATGTCCACTGCAACAGGACAGAAGGGGAGAGATGAATGTACCACCCCCAAGAAGGGTTGCTTTGAGTTTTGGTCCTCAGGTGACCCATTCAAGCTGAAGAGTTACTGGAATAGGGTTAAACTTGTCTTTTATGAACACAAATAACTCCTTTTAAGGCCACAGTTCTTTTCTTAATCTCTTGCTTTCTAGCTCTAGCCTCCTCCATGAGGTTTTTATTTCTGAAAGACCTTTTAAAAAGCTTTTAGTTAGGGAGCTTGAAGATACTGCAAAATGAAAGCTCTTATGAAATAACCGCTGCATGTTATCCTTCTGCTATTTGAGTCCCATGTTCCCCACATCTTTTCACCTCCCCAGTGCTGCCCAGGGATAAGAAAAGAGAACCCCCAATATTAAAGGGTCACTGCTGTCACATGTCTGAAGACACCAAACAAGCCCTGTCACCATGCTACAAACAGAAGCACCTTTCTCCCCCAGCCTTCTGTCAGAAGTCACTCACTGGGCTCCTTCAGTCGCAGCTGGATGGCAGGACTGTCACTCTTGTCTCGCTTTATGCCCAGCACTTCCCTCTCCCATTCTCGTTCCCGCGTCTCCTCCTCGATCTGCCGCTCGGCCTGGGTGCAGATCCGCAGCAACCGCAAGCACAGGATCTGGTGCAGCCTCATGAAGATGTACCAGTTACTGTTAACGTAGAAGAGATTGTAGACCTCATCCATACCCCGCAGCTTCTGGGCCGTTGTGTTGTTGAACATCAGCTTGGTTTTGGGAGGACTGCCCCCAACGCCATTGTGCTTTTTTGCAGCCCCAGTAGCTTCATCCACATCCATTTCCTCTTCTTCCTCCTCTTCCACATCTGAGAGTTCACCTCGCTGAGCAAACAGCAGGTCTGGAATGAAGTGATACATGATCTGCTTGATTTTGTACTTGTCCTCTTTCTGGATTCCCGTCTGCCGCTTCACATGGTGAATGATGAGAGAGGCAGCATCTTCTAGGATCTGCTTGTCTTCGTAGGCTAGTGAGAGGTGTGGGCCTGTGAGGACTCCAGCATTGTCTTCTGAAGCCTGCTCTTGCCTCTGCAAAGGAGAAACACACCACAAAAATCAGTCTACATCACCTTTCTCCACCCAAGAGCCTTTCAGAAAGCTCTGCCAGTGGAACAGACTTTCTCCCTCATCAGGCAGTGAGGAATAGGAAACTGAAACTGCACTAGCAAAGTACATAAGCTTTAGGTAAGGAAATTATTGGTGACCATTTTACCTCATCATAGATGCTTTCAATCTCATTGAGGAGACTCTTTGACCTCAGGACCTTGGTATCATTCTGCTTGAAGTTGATGCCCTGGTGGTCCAAGGATTTCAGGTAATACTTCTCATTCTGCTCTCGCCAGACTTTATTAAATCCTCTCTGGGCTTCTCGCCATTCTTCCTCTTTCATCTTTAACCTTGGATTGAGAAAACAAGGGCAAGCTAAGAGGTGAGCATATAAGAAAAGCCTAGGCCCATGGTTCCTGGTGAGTGTTGAGAAGAGCTGAACCCCTGATGAAATCGGCAGGAATGAAAGACATCCCACAGAAAGAAGCACCACAGACATGCTCTTCTTGAGAAAGCATTCTGCGTTTCTTTCACATCTAAGTAAAACCATCTAAACAAAGCAGCCTCACTGTCCACAGTAGGGAGAGGGGATAAAGGGACAGAAAAACCAAAAGAGTTGGCCCTGGTCTCTCAGAAATCCCCAGAATGTCACATAGCTCCAGCTGTGGAACAGGAACAGCTTAGTTTGGATGGTGAACAAAGCATGGACACCTGAGTGTCCTGGGAATGGACTCCTGAGCCTCAACTCAGTACCCCAAGCAAAGCACCCCTGATTCAGTTCAAGAAGGGTGTCCTTGCAGCAGGGAGGGGAAACTAGGACCTCACAGGTATCCTGGGAAGGATGCTATCCCCCAGCTCCAGAACCCTAAACACAGGACCAACAGTCCCAGAGACAAAAAGTGACTGAGGAAGAGTATCTACTGCTTACACATCAACTTGAGCTTCCCCAAGGAGTTGCAGCATCCACTCCCTTTTCTTAACTGAGGAAGGGGAGGCTGACAACAGAAACAGGACTGGGAATGTGAGGGCAGCACAGTCACCATGATCTCAGCCCATGGGCACATACAGCCATGGGATTTGGAAAGGGAGAACATTTAGCCCTGGGACAATCCACACAGTAGTTTCCCTATCTTACACATGGTGCTGATGCCAGGGAAGAAACAAGGTTTAAGAGGAGACAACAAAAGCTCTATATCTTTCTAGCTGAGCTGTAAGGATTTTATTTCAGAACGGTAAATCCCTTTTTCTAGGTGGTTATTATGGAATACACCAACTGAACAGAAATGAACTTCTTAATTTCATAGAATAATAGGATCACAGAATGGTTTGGGTTGGGAGGGATCAGAAAGGTCATCTCATTCCATCCCCGTGCAATAGGCAGGAACACCTTCCAATGGACCAGGTTGCTCCAAGCCCTGTTCAACCTGGCCTTGAACACATTCAGGGATGGGGCAGCCGCAACCTTTTGGGGCAAATTTACAGCATTATTGAGGTCACGCCCCTTAGGGGCAGAAATTAGCCACTTTTCCACAAACTTGGGCCACGCACACGGAAGAGCCCCTGGGGCAGAGTGCTAGGGCAGTCAGTACCTTTTCAGTACGATGGGAACAGCCACAGAGGGGTTCTTCCGAAGCCCATCAATGATGTCAGCTGCTTTGTCAGCATATATCCTCTGGAGAGCCTTGCGGTGGATCACCTCTGAAGTGCCCCCCAGAGTGTTGTCCAGCCGGAATTTGGCCTGCTCCTCGGCTGACAAGCGCGACAGTTTCTTCTGGATCGCCTCAAGAACGCGGATCGTTGCCAGGTTGGTCTCCAAGACAACATCCAGCTGGAGAGAACGGTGCATTAGCCATCATTGAGTAGACAAAACATGATACTTCACAGAAGCAAACATTCAAGTGACGTGAAACAAGAAGCCATGCCTGTTTAACAAGGTCTACTAGGGTTCTTTTGTGTTCAGCTGCTCTAAAATAATCCAATTATATTTTATCTGCTACCTAGATACTGCAGAAGAATTTAAAGGCTACCAGAATGATACTGTTTGGAAATCACATTTTCCATTTGGAAACAGAACACATTTAAGAGTTACTCTCCAAAAGGAGGTGCCAAATCTGAGTGGATTCAGGTAACTGCCAAGCTAACTTCCATTTCCAGTCAAGATGTCAGTCATTTAACATCCTGAATGTATTGCTTTTCTGATGATTAGAGGGGAATGCATGTTCTCATGCTCTACATGGGCAGGAAGAACAGAAAATACACAACACTTCTGTGCTGTCCATTCAACAGTTTAGTGGAGAGTGGAGTGAACCAAGAGTTCCACACAAAAAGTGAGGGGGGGGGGGGCAAATTAGTAGTTATGCAGCCACTGCTTCTTGCATTAAGAGAACACAAGCTGTTATGCCAAAAAAGTTTTATAGTAACAGACACAATAAAAAGAGGTCCTAAGATGCAGTATTAAAGCTCTCATTACATCAAGCTCATTAACTGTTCACAGAACAGAGCTTTCTGAGATATTAATCAAGGAAAAAACAACTTACCTCAAAGCGCTCATCCTCACACCTGTAGATGTGCTCTTCGTATTGCGTCTTCTTGGAGCTCACAAATGTGGAGTCTTCAGACCAGGATGGGAAGGAGACCCAAGTGTCATTCAAAACCTTTGAGGGAGACACAGGGAGATAAGAGTCATGGTCAGTGTTCCAAAGGGGTCACGCTTGGCCAGCTCCAAGCCTAGTTTTCTGATGGGAGGATCTAATTCCCAGCTGGAAAAACTGTGTGCCCCTTCCAAAGCTCAGCATTCACAGAGCAACCCCAAACATCCAGGCAGTCTGAAAAATTCACTACCTGGGTCTGTTAGGAAAAAACTTGCAAGGGAAGAGAAAAATAGAGGTAAAAGGAGCTACTTTGGATCAGTCAACCACAACCATCTGGTTCCTTGTGTGTTATTTATTCACCACTGCTGACACTGGGTGGTCACCAAAGCAGACCTGACTGTTAGACAGGAAAAAGTTGCTGCCTCCAAATGAGGCTAATTGGGAGTATAAATCCATACCCAAGCATCATGTTTTGTAACAAAGCAGATGAGCTCCTACAGCTTTCAATATAAAGACAGAACATTCAAAAATAAATAAAAACCAAACAAATAAAACTCACAAAGGAAAAAAATAACACCAAAAAAACCCCAACGTCAAAGATGCCACAGGCAAAGAAACAATGATTTTGTCAGGTAGTCTTGAAAGCCAGGCCCAGTTTTCATAAAGCCAAAGCCTGAACAACTGAGTCATTAGATTCTCACAGGGACACAAATTTGTAACTGCATCACACAAGATGTTTTTGAGAGATGTATCAGGAGTTAAATTAAAAGCTCAGCATTTCAGGGAGAAATAAAGAAGCATGTGAGGGAATACATGGGAGAATCTGTCTATGGAAACCACAGTTTTCTTTTAAAGCTGGCCTCGAGACAACTCTGAAAGCAGACTAACTGAGAATTTAGGTTAAAAGGTAGCAATGATCTTGAATTATGTGCTGTCTTGTAAAGGAACCCTGAGATCACTTGAAGACCACACAGAAAACTAGTTCTATCATTTCCGACTTGGAGAGTTTGAGTTTGTAATCTTAATGTTCCTTTCACAAGTTGTACTACATAAAACATGGTAAATAAAACACAGAAGCATTAGGTATGTCAGTAATTAAGCATCATAACTATTTAGTGGGTCTTTTTCCAGGTACTTCCCAATGCAACCCTTTCCCAAACACCACTGGAGAGGAGCTGATGCCAACCATCAAAGGCACAGGGGTGTCACAACTCCCAGCCAGCTTTGAGCATAACCCAGTTCCTAGACTGATGCCTCACCCTGTGCAATAGGTTTTGGACATGATCCAGATGTTTGGAGGAGTGACATTAGGAATACCTTGGGTATGCTGACCTTGGGCTGCAACAAGATCCTGAGCCAGGATGGTGATGCCCACCCACACCTGGGTGCAGGAGCAGTATGGATCAGTGCTGGCCCCAGCTCCATGCCCAGCAACCACCAGACACACCCCTAACATCCCCAAGAACCTCTACAACACTGTGCAGGGATATAAAATAAATCCCCCATCCTGTTCCCTTTGGCTTGCCCTTGCTCCATTCCTTTAAAAAGGCTGGGAAGAGCCTTCCTCTGTCCCACAGTTCCCACCTTACCTCTTTACACAGCGGAGTCCGCCCTGTGCACTTGGGTTGCTGGTAGCTCTTGGGCAAGGCTCGGTAGCTGGAGCCCAGCCTCTTACAAGAGGCATAGTCTATCTCCATGGCAATCCCCTCAGTAGCCCGTTCCTTTGGATACGTCTCCATGTGAACAGACTCTTTATACCCCAGAAAGTTTTTAAACCAAGTGAACAGTTCTGGGAATTTCCTAAAAATAAAGAGTGAAGTGAAAAACAAGCTGAGTAGAAATCAAAGAGTGCTGAGCTGTGATGCTGAGGCTAGAACTGATTGCTACAGACAGTGCTCAAGACAACCCATGGAATTATCAGTACGGTGAGAGAGGACTCTCTGTGCTCAATCCCACTTCCACAAAGGCTGACCAAATGGGAAGCAAGCACCTGCTGTTGCAGATCAGGTGGTGGACTGCTCTCTTGGTGCACCTAAGGTGCTTTAGGATTAGTGTCAAGCAAGGAAAAGCAGCCAGAGCTTTCACTGAAAGGACTGCACTCATGGCAGGGTCACATCTGGGTCTCCCAAACTACCCCTACAGTGAACTCATGCCAGATTCTGAGTTCTTTGCCAATGTTTTGAACCTTAAACCAGACCTTTCCTTTCAAAAAGCAGCAAGGAACAACTGAAAAAAGATTCTGTAACTACACAGCAAAAGGTTTCAGTGCTGAGCAATTGCTTCAACCAGACTATGCAGAGAAGCACAAATCACAGAGAAACCTTTGCCTGCAAGGCCCAGGTTCACCTGTTTGTCAAGTTTTCTGAAGAATTTATTAGTCTAAAATACTGTATTTGTTCAAGTCCTCTCATGCAAAGCTCCAGCGATACAAGGAATTGAACCTGTAGCTGAGGCTATTTGAATCACTGCTTATTCATTGCAAAAGATAATGTCCAACTTCAGAATAAAAAAACCCCCTGTATTATACCTTCCCCAATGCAGATATTCATCCCTATAGTTAGGAGCACAGGCAGTAGAGGAGAGAAATACAGATTTTTGAGTTTTTTCCCCCCAAATACTGCACCTTACTTAAAGGTAATATCCTGCTGATACCTGACTAATTCCAGTGGAGCTACGGAGCAAGCGGAAGCTCCTTGGGGCAGTTTCTTTGCACAGTAACTACTGCAGTGGGGTCCTGAACCCAATTTATGTTGCTACTGCCTTCTCCTTTGGAACTAGGAACCCAATTCGCAGGCAGAAGGAACATTAATCCTGCTGCCCAAAGTTGATGAGAGGATATCAGTGGGTTTTAGATAATTAGAGTTATTCTGTACACTACAGACAATCATGGAAGTAATAGTTCTTATTTAAACCACAGTGATCCTTAACATTTTTGGCTTCACAACAGAACTCAGCTGCTTTTTGAAAACTTAAGCAAGTTTATATCAGCAGTCTTATTTCTTTGAGGGATATTTCTTACATGATTAGGTAGCCAATCTTTTCTCAAGTGAAATAATCTATGATTCCAGAGCAACAAACTGCAACAGCAGGCTGCCAAATAATTTTGTTTGCTCTTCAGGAAAAGGAAGAAACACAGCAAGCAACACCAGCACTGATCCTGTATGCTGCCTGTCAAGACACAGCTGAGAATCCCTCTCTCTCAGATAAGGAATACAAAAGGCAGCGCAAAGACCCACGAAGGTTAGTGTTTCTTTCCTGGCTCCATAACAGAAAGAAATCAAGCAGATTAAGCTTCTTGTCTTGTGTAAGGAAAGGGGCTGCACTTACCCAAGGAATGGAGAAACCAGCTGCACGAGCTCAGCCCTGGAGATCACCTCCTGGTTGAAAATAACCAGGCAGCGGAGGAAGTTTTCGTACGCTTCCGTGCTCCGCAGAGCTTTGCGCACCTAAAGGAGAGGAGCAAGAAGAGCAGCTGTCAGGCTGAGATCAAACAGGGTGAGATCCAGGTAACCTGGATTTGACACTGGGCTTCCCCTTGATGCACACAAATCTTTAAGTGAGTTAAACACAGAGAATTTGCCCCGCACATAGGGCTAGACAAACTGGTACTGATGGGAGCCATCCTTGTGCTGGGGATTCCCTGCAACGTCAGCACTGGAGCATTACTTTAAGAAAGGAGTTTCAAATACAGAATTAAGTTCTTCAAGGAACACCCTAACAGCTGGATTACAAAGTGCTGGAATTGTGGACAGCATCAGTCATAACTCATAACCACAAGCCCACTCAGGCTGCCTTTAAATTTTAGAGAATATTTCAAGCAGGGAGCAGAGCTATGAGACCCATGCTCTGCCCAGCCTCTGCCTACTTCCAGCTTGGGTTATCACAGACAATCCTGCTTCTGTAACCCCAATCTTCACAAAATGAAGAAACCAAACTATTCATCCCAACACCATTATCTTGCCCATGAGAACAGTTGGATCTACGCAACAGATGGAGCTCTATCATTATTAAGAGACTCTGCATTGTGGTTATAATTCTACAGCAGGGATTTCTAAGTTTACTCATATTAACACCTACACATCCTCCAAGCAGTGAATTTATTTCCAGTTACCATTACCTGGTCCCCAGTATGCTGCAAAATTCACCACATTATCAGGGAGCAACCAAGACTGTCATTGACATGTGACTATTACAAAAAAAGATTTAAGTTCATTCTATACTCCCCTCTGAGCTATAAGGAAATGTATGGACATCCTAGAGAAGATGACAAGGTACCACTTGGAAACATTCCTATTTCCTTCAGTCGTTCCGTGTGTTAAGTCAGCAACAGGTAACAACTGTGCAATTAATTAGATTAATATCTCAGGGGGGGAAAAAAAAACCCCAACCCAATGTAAATGTGAACCAGCTGCTTTGTAAACAAGCTCCCCACTGCAGGCAGCTGGCTGTGGATGGGAACAAGCTGTGCCAACACAGTCAGACATGCCATGAACATCATCAGCTGTACAGCAACTTCATAAAGGGGAAAACAATTTGGAGTGTGGGTTACAGGAAAAATTTCCCATTCCTGCAAATAAACTGCAGCCGCAGCGGGTGGAAAGCTGGAGAAGGAGCTTTGGGAAAAAGACGCATATTGAAAATATCACCAATTTTTAAAAACTTCAATGGATCTAACTTAAAGGTCACAGGATACATCCGAGGTCAAGCTGAGAAGTGTTACCAGGGTGGTGTAAACCTCACATACTTCACTGTGATAAAAATCCAGATGTATATAAACAAAGGACATACATCAACGACATGCAACCTCTGTACCCCATCTCTCACCTTCTCAAAGAAGAGAGATTCTGTCCCCACACCATGTTTGCTGGCTTCTGCCAAAGACTGGTCTTTTAAACCAAGCAGCTTTGGTTTCTTCTGTTAAGAAAAAAAAAAAGGGCAAGAAAAAATAAAAGGGGGGTTCAGCAAGTTGAGATAATTTGATTATCACACAGGGTGTCAGCTTCCTGACACCACCATGTGCTTTCAAATAAAAGAAAGAGTGCTTTTTTGGAAGGAAACAACCATTAAAACTTGTGCTACAAGTTATTAATGTTAATAAGTAGCATGCAACTCCAAATATTTGTAATACATTGTTGCACTCTTTTCTGTAACTAGCTGATTGTTTCGATCACAATACAGGTATCTTATTTTTCTAACTAGTTTGCAAAATTACCAGAATAAGTGTTTTTTTCCTATCACTCACCCAGTTCTGTAAGTCTTACACCTCCACAGGATTACAACTCTTGCAATCCACTGCAAGACCCTTTATTTTCCCCATACTGGCCCTGCACCCTTCCTCCTCAGCAAGGCTGAAGGCTGACTCCAAAACATGTTTTATTTTGCTGCTCTTGACTTGAAGAAGAGGAGAAAGGGCAGAAGGAGACATAAATCACTGGATTTAAATGATACAATTATGCCTGCTAATGCCTTTTATCACAAAGCAAGATATACTGCCTTCAAATAAAGCAGGTAAACTTATCCTTCATGCACAGACATGAAACCACGTGGACATAGGACAATTTTTGTTACACTACAAAGCCTCACTGCTGCCACAAATCGTGCATCATTTGAAATGGGCAAACTCTGCTGAGACAATAATCATGCATCATTGATATTAGAATGATTCCACTGCATCTGCTCCAAGTTCTACTACAACAAAGCTTTCAGGCAGACCTTTATCTTTCCCTCAGCTTGTCTTTTCCTACATGCCTTAGGAACATTTGATACAAGTTTTGGACAAATTTCTTTTGTGGCATTACTAAAACTTTTGTCTCCACACTCCACAACTCCCCCTCATTAAACACTGCTAATAAAAACTATGTATTCCTAATAAAGTGGTGAAAGCCCTATTTTCTGAAGCCATTATAGTAACTATTCCCACCCTCAGGCACAGGTAACACCACAAGGTTGCAAAAATTAGAGGCAAAGACTTGTACTTGGAAAGAAGGACTTGCAAAAGCTTCCTTTAAAGACAAGCATTAGTTTCCACGTTCTCAACCTGCACCCTGCACCACAAAAATCACAAGGACTTGGAAAATATCCTGCTCTGCCATGGCCTCCTGGGACAAACAAGGGCTGCTGAAGGAACATACTCTTACCTTCACTGGAGGGGTTGCTCCAGTACCCGAATGCCGTCGGATCTGACAGCCATTCTGGTTGGGTCTTTGCTGCTTGTTGTTGAGCTGTGGCTTCTTCACTGTGCCCCCATGATCATTCCTCACTGATTCCACTTTCTCTGCAGTTGTCTTACTCAACAGCTTGTTTAGAGACAAACCCATAAGAGCATTAGGGCTGAGTTCCACACAAAAATCAGAGAATCACATAATGGTTTGGATTGGAAGGGATCTTAGCAATTATTCAGTTCCAGGCCCCTCCTATGGTCAGGGACACCTTCCACTCGACCAGGTTGCTCAGAACACCATTCAGCCTGGCCTTGAACACTTCCAGGGATGGGGCAACCACAGCTTCTCTGGGCAACCTGTGCCAGAACCTCACCACCCTCACAGGGAAGATTTTTTTTTTCTAATATCTAATCTAAACCTACTCTCTTTTAGTTTTAATCCATTCCCCCCTTATCCTCTTGTAAAAAGTCCATATCCACCTTTCTTTTAGGCTTCCTTCAGGTACTAGAAGGCCACAACTGGGTGACTTCTAAGCCTTCTCTTTTCCAGGCTGAACAATCCAAATTCTCTCAGCCTTTCCTCACAGGAGAGGTGCTCCATCCCTCCAACCATCTCTGTGGCCTCATCTGGACTCACTCTGACAGGTCAATGTCCTTCCTATGCTAGGGATGCCAGAGCTGGACGCAGCACTCCAGGTGGGGTCTGCTGCTCCTCCTAGCTCTAGATGACCAATGTATTCTACTGCAGTTACAGCAATCTTAGAACAAGCCTTTTAGGCAAAGGAGTTGTATTTAAAATGGAAGTTATTTAAAGGAAAACACAGTCTATCCTACTGACCCCATTCCCACACTCACTAAAAGATCATCCAGAAAAACCCCATCAGAAACCCAAGAAACAAACAGCAAAAGCACATTTTTCTGAACTCTGGCTCCATGCAGACTAATTTTCCACTATGTATTTCAGCCTATCTCCAAGACTACTCACCACAGAGCTGTTTGCATCAGGCAGGAACTGCCCAAATTCCGAGAGCAGGTCCTCCTGGTTCTTGAAGAGGCGAGCCACCTGCGCGTACACCTCCTGCTCTGTCAGAGCTGGAGTGTAGTTACCTCCTGCCTCCTTGGCATTACGCTGCTCCTTCTGCCAGAGGAAAGAAGAATCAGAAGAAAGGATGCACAAACTTTTTCAAGAGACAAAGAAATTAAACAAACCCTTGGTGATAGAAGGAACGAAACAACAAAGGTCTCGGCATGTTATGTAAACCATCTTACTATGTTAATAGTATGATTCTTATATATTCTTAATATCTGTAGTTATATATACTATAAAATACATACTAAATGCCCAACTGGCCCTGGACTAGTAGGACACTCATCAAAGAAGTGGACTTTTTGCTTTTAACATAGAACTACAGCCACTTTGTCTCTTTCTGACATATACTCATGGAAAAACACCAAATCAAATTTTTAAACAGGCATCTCAGACACTTCCAAACAAAGATGAGGGACTGAAATCTATCACTCCATGCTGCTATGTAATCTTTCAACTTGCAAGAATTCTGCTTAGTTTAAGCAGAATTCAAGAACCAGGCTGGATGGGGCTTGGAGCAACCTGACGTAGTGGAAAGCGCCCTGCCCATGGCAAAGGGTTGGACTAGATGATCTTTAAGGTCCCTTCCAAGCCAAACCACTCTATGATCACTTGCTGGCCACTGCTAATTCAGCAGAGGCCCAAATGCAAGTTTTGAACAGACACAGTTACCTCCCCAAGGCAGAGAAATAACCCCGGAGAGGCCCAAATTTGTTATTTTAACCCTCACCTGATACGTGTGGAGGATCTCCAGGAAGGCTTTGTAGATGTCTGGCTGTCCCTGGAACCGATTCTTAATTTTGTTGACGTAGTTGATGGCATGATTAAACTCCACAGGCTGATTGTTCTGCAGGGATGGTGTGGTTCCCAGAGAGATTGTCACGGGCGTGTGAGGTTGGACCGGTGGCGAGCGTGGTGATGCGTACGGTGGAATTGGGGGAGTCTGCTGGCTGGCAGGAGTATGTGCCTGCAACTGCGATGGCTGACAAGAAAACAAGCACTGTTAGAAACCAGCAGATTCCTTTATGTTTGGGATGAAGGCACTTTTAATCCACTTAGGCATAGATAAATATTTAGTGGGCCAGCAAAGACTAAACCACATCAATAAGACAAAACACCAGGACCGTTTAAGATGCTGTAATTAAGTCGATTTTGCTTGCTAATTCCTTTGGACTGAAACCTGACAAGAGACACAAACTACCTCAAAAATTTAACAGCCATAATGCACAGGTATGGCTTGCTCCAACACTAAGTTGTTTTGCCCCTAGTGAAGAATTTTGGGATGTATAAAGGCAACAGGAAAGGGAAAACTGGAATTTCTTGAGACAAAGAGCAGGCAGCAAGTAATTCTTCTGGACACCAAAGAGCCAGGGGAAATTTTAGTTTTGAGGTGGCAATTTTAAATGGAAATGGAAGTACTTATTCCCCTCATCTTTTAAATTTCAAAACTTGTGTTACACAGAATTTTCAGGACTGACAGTGTAGATAATGTCTTAGGATGGCCAGAAATACCCTGTTACAAGGCCTTGCTCACCTACAGCTTTACCTGCCTGGGAGGGTCATCAGCTCATTATCTAGCCTGTCCCTCAGGTTCATTTTAAAGTTTCAGCAGAGACAGCCAACTTCTTCCAGACAGATAGGGAGAAAACCACTTATCCCATGGTGCTTAGGAGGGGACTGCTACCTCTTCACTGAGAGCATGTAATAGTTCTTCAGGAAAAATCCGTGAAATCTGGCATAGATAAATTCATTCTGGAATGGTTTGCAGTTTCCAACTTTGCAAGATTTTTTTGTTTGCCATTTCTGAACAGGAGGTTGCATGTCCCTGCAATGTTTGCCCAGAGATCAGCTAACTGCCACATTTTAAATCCTGCTGCTTTTTAACTGCATATTCCCCTCCTTTATTTTCTCTTTTCCGGCCAATTGTAGCTAACTGTGCAGTTTAGGAAGCAACCCTTGACACTTTAGAGATTCTTTCCCTACCTAAGACTCAAATATTTCTGCATTTTGAGGCTAAAATCCATGATATTTTATCTAGAGTAATCTCCTTGAATGCCTATTACCCTATTCTGCTTTCAGTCATGTAAAATACACCTTTGGACAGTGGCATCTGGATTACATCTAAACCAGTCAAATTCCCTCTATTATTGAAAGGCCTCTGTTTTGGGCACACACTCCAATACCTACAGACAAAATCATGGTCATCTTGTCTTAAATTCTTGCCCTGTAGATGTTGCCTGCACCCATCCAGCTGATGTCTGAATCAGACTCCTTTACAATCCAATCTGAAAAGGGGACTTCAAGCAATGCTGGAATCCACCAAATAACAAATCAAGGTTTCCTAAAGGCTTAATTGCCCCAAGCATTTGAAGCCATACACACACTTTCACACCAAGAGGAACATCTTTATCACAACCTCTGTTTTATGAGGAATTTCTTGGGACTTTACATATTCCAAAACAACATACACAAAAGCAGGCAGTTAATGTGTGCTCAATGCTTTTAACTAGGAACCTTTTCCTAGGGTTGCTGGATCACTTTCTGAATAACATGTATATAATTTACCAGATGCTCTGAGTGTCTTTCTGACAGCAACAAGGCTTTTCCAAAACCTTAATATTTTGGTAAAGCTTATTTGAATTGCTGTCAAATTAACTATGACTGCATCTTGAAGGTGGAAAATGAGAGGAACTAATACAGCAGCGGAAGTGCGAAGGTTCAGAAGCAGAATGCATAAAAAGGTTCACAAATATTACGGCAAAGCAGCATGGAAGTTATTTTTTCACTCTCTAGCTCCACACCAGCTTCAGCTGGAGACAGCAGGGTCCCTGTGTATCAGCATGTCATGCAAAGCCTCTCACCTTGCTGATTTTGGCAGGTGTAGGCTGCGGCGCCGGCTGTGCTGGTGTTGGAGTCGACTGCGCTGAAGGCTGCGACGGATGCTGTGGCTGGGGCTGCGGCTGGGGCTGCAGGCCATGAGTGGGGATCTGGTGAACCTGCCCCGGGGTTGTCACGTTCACCATATCGTTGGTCTGCACCTCAATCTTGTAACCAGGGGGCAAGAAGGTGTTGAAACCCATGATCAAGTCTGGGTGGCCCTTGAAGAGCTGCGATACGCGGCTGATCACTCCTGGAGTGTCGATACTGAAGGATGAGTGAGATAACAATGTCATGATGCTCTGGGACCTTTCAGTGGGACAAAGTTCTCCACACAGAACTTCTCCATTAGGTTTTATCCCTTATTACCTCTAACCTATGAAACAATGCAAAGCTGATTCCTATAAACACACTGCTGCACTCAAGAGTGATATTAGCATTACTTTATTAGCCCAGTCAGCATTTTATAATCTACGAGATCTAGTCCCAAGTCTGACCATTATTAATGGGCAGACAACCAGACAGGCAGCTGAATCAGCTATCAAGGCTGAACTTGTGAACTCCCACTCTAAGCAGAGATTTAGTATAAATGAAGGGATGCGTTTAATTTTCAGAAAATAAAGCACACAACTGGTGTGTTACTCTGCACACAAAGAACAAAATTTAGGTCTTTCCTTGTACTCCCATGCCCAAATATGCTCTTTCTAACCCCGAAGGAAGAAGCAAAATGCAGCTCATTACCTTTGAGATTTAAATTCCTTCATAATATCCAAGAAGTCATTGTAGACCTGTGGCTGGCTACCAAACTGCAGCTTCACCTGATCAAGGTAAGATAATGCATCCTCCACCTGGAGACAGACCAGATGGGTTATATTAGCAGAGAAGACTTGATTTCACCTCCCATTGTTCTGTAAAACAGGCATTATTTGAAACGCAGCTGTTAGCCCTGAGCCTGGGCAAGGAATTCAGGAGCAAAAAGCTCGTGAGCCTGGTTAGTGTACTACCAGCACCATCTGAATAACAGGTACTCGCTCCCCACTCCTGGCCTACGAGATAAAACTGTACTAAAAAGAAAAGAAAAAAGGAAAAAAGCAAGAGAGATCAGCAGAATTACTCAGAGGAAAAAAAAAAAACACACATAAAAACCACATACTACAAATTTACCCTCACTGAAGTGACTGCTAGGATAAACAGAACTAGACTGAGTACTTTTCCTGCATTCATATGTGGAAATTATGATGGAAGTCTAAGAATAAGCAGAAAGTAGAAATCACATATTCAGTGTAGTAGATGTCTGCCAGGTACATGCTTGCAGTTCTCTCAAAAAGCCAGACATTTCAGTTCAACACAGAAGGGTTTTGGAACTGGCAACTGGGGGCGGTAAATTGTTTTACACCTCAAACAGCAAGAGGTTTATGAACTGTTTGTGTAACAACAGCCAATTTTCAGAGGTTCTGAAAGAACAGCCACAGCCTAAAGCGACAGCTCTGGATCCCTGTGCCTTAAACAGCCAGGCCACACGCTCAGCAGCTGCAAGAGCTACACACAGGACTTCTCTTCCATCTGAAATGAAACAACAGCAAAGGAAGAAAGACTCATGTATAGCTCCAACCTTGCATTAGCAAAGGATCTTTCACCGGGAGAAAGAACTACTCTTTAGAAACTGTTTTGAGAGGTCTGCAGAAATGAAGTGTCCCACATTCAGCAAAAGGAAAGGACAGCGGGTTCCACCAAAACTGGAAAAGACTCATAACCATACTTGGAAGAGATCAAGGAACCAGCAACAATCGATATGTATGTGCCTTCTCCAAATGTAGGTACTTACAAGGGTTATTTTTGGTGGACTTTTCTTTTTGTTTAAGGATTTTATAGCATGTAATCTGAGAATAGAGCCTTCCTTACTCCCAAATTACTCCCACACAACCACCCACATATGCCATGTGTTCAGAAAAGCACCAAATGTTTTGGTAATTTAACCCATTCATACAAATATTCTGAGCAATACTTTTTCCTTTTCCTTCCTGCCTCAAATCTTTTCCTGGCAAGTCCAATTTTTTTTACTATGGTATTTGAAACAACAAGGTTTCAGCAGACAGAGAAGTCCATTTCTGCATTCCATAGACTTCCAAATGTGAGAAGAATCTAATCCTTGCAAAGAAAGCTTTTAGGAGAGCACCAGCTGGCTTTGCAGGAAGGTAAAAAGGATAGAAAAAGGTCCCTGGTCACCCAATAATTTAGGGAGAGGTTGGTTTCCTTCAGGCAGCACTGCTTGGCATTACCTTGAGCCTCTGAAACTGCTGCTGGCCCTGCACGGGCACGGCCGGGGGTGTGGGGTGTGTGTGGCTCTGCACCACCTGGCTCCCGTGGGGCTGCACTGGCGCAGGGTGGTGGTGGCCACTGTGGACGGTGGCAATGGCCTGCCCGTGGCTGCCCGAGCTCTGTGGCACGGCTGACACCTGGCAAGACAAAGAGGACATCAGGTATGGCTACAGCTTCATCGCAGAGAGCAGGATCAGGCTTCCCAGACCCAGGAATGCAATTTAAGGAAGCAGAACACAGTCAGTTTGAGCTTTAACCATGACTGCTGATGACCTCAAAAAAATAGCTGTTTTTTTCTTTAATGAAGACCCAAAGAGACCTAGAAACAAACCAAGACAACTCTCATCCTATACTCTAAATAGAGGAGAACCCTTTCTGCAAACATGTTTAAAACACAGGTTGTCCCCAGCCTGCACACTCACTGGCTGTCCAGTACGTCCACTGACATAAAGGCCTGCAAAAGGAGGATAAAATGGGATTTTTAATCTGACAAGAGTCAAGACTCTCTCTTTTCCCTACATGTCACAAGCAATAATCTGAGTGAATGCATCTTTATGAGCTTCTACACTCTTGACATTCATTTGGGGTAGTCTGGCATACATTGTGGCTCTCTGGCATCAGCAAGCTCAGGGGAAAACTCAGCTTGCTACTTCCCTGAGAAAAACAGGGAAAGGAACAGAAGTTCATGACTTAAACCAAGAAAGTTGCAATTTGGAAAATAATTTTCACAAACCCAGTTTTCCATTCAAGCCTCTTTTAGATGGGATATACTTTATTTAATCCCCAAAAGATTTGCTTGCTGATCCATCCAAGTTCTTTTTAGGAAGGACTGCCAGCATCAACACACTCTCTTCCAGCCCCTGAAAGGGTCTGCCTGTAGCTCTGTAGCTCCATGGCTACTTCTATCTGCGTGAACATCCTTTCTACAGAAGCAAGGATGAAGCTGTATGTAAAATCAGGCACTAGACAGGGAGAGCAGCCCACCAGCAACACAAGTGTGGAAGATGCAACACACCAGAAATACAGCAAAGATGAATATCATGCAAACAGCCTATCTCTGCTCTTCCACTCAGAGCTATCTCCACTGCACTTTTCAAGGACAATTTTTTCCCTGTTCCCAACTGTCAGCTCCTTGCAAAGATGGCAAGAGAGGGAAGAGTGCCACCTAATGACTCTGGGGTCATGTTTTCCAAAAAAATTTCAATTTTCCTGAAAGTCTTCCATCTAAATGCTAATCTAGTCTGTTAAGCTTAAGATCACTCAAGACACTGTATGTCTGTTATAAGAACAAACCTTTTCCTGCTAAAACCCCAGAAAAATGGAGGAAAAGCCCTCCATGAATCTGCCTCTAGGATTGAGAGACCAGGGTCTGAGAGAATCATTGAAAGAATCATGTTCAAGAAAGCCAAGTCACAACATGGTTGTCCATGAATTAAGCCAACAGTTCTAAAGCAAGCGCTAAAAACGAGATGCACGACAAGCACACTGTCCAAGGAAGTTTCGGTTACTAAAACAAAACTTTGCCTCAAATACAGAATTCTACAGTGAAATGACACAGTGCTGGCTGATCACAGAGCTGTGGCTAAAGGGATGAGCGTACCCACCTGGTAGCTGGGAGTTACCGAGTACTGGATCCCCGTGGCAGACTGCATGGTCTCCGAAACCGCCTCATAGACCGGAGGGGCCGGAGCGAGCACCCGGTGCTGGTGTGGGAAAGCCTCGGTGCTGCTGGTGATACGTCTCTGCTGCGACGCATACACAGGTGACTCCTGCTCATCCAAGCGCCGCTTCATTCTGAACTCATGCTCGGGAAGCACCACAAAACCTGTTCGAAACAGAGCAGTTAGCAGAGGGAATCGACCCATCGCTCCCCCTCCAGCGCCACGGGTGATGCTGAGATCACTTCAAGCAGGTAGGGCAAGTTTCCGTCTATTCAGGTACTGGTATCTTGAGATGGGAAAGAGAAACTAAAGATACAGCTTTCAGCATAAAATATGCAATTGTGTCTTACCAACAAAAGTATAGCCTTACTGTCATGTTTTCAAAGTTAATGAGTTCTTCAGTCTCACATAAAGGATGTTGCTAACATGGGACACCTTAAACACACACACAGATCTTGACCAGTGCAAAACTCATGAATGCAGTGTTTGAACGCAACAGACTGGGGAAGGATGTGTTACCTACGCACCATTTATACTGAAAACAGAAAAAAACCCTCCTACAGAGTCCAGATAGGAGGACAGACAACTGTGAGAGATGCTTTAAAATGTGAGAGGAAGGAGGCAAAAAGCAGGATGCATAATCAGATTTTGAAGTCACTTGCAAAGCCCAAAAGTGTTCTGCATTTAATACGCATGTGTAACATCAGGGAAAGCCACTGGTCCACTACACCAGTATTTTGGATACCCCATGCCACATACCTGTGGTCCTGCCAGCACCCTGGCCCCACTCAGCAGCATCAAGCTAAGGTGTGTCAAAGGGCAGTGCTAGCAGAAACAGTGGCTGGATTCCTCTCTGTCTGCCAGCAAGCACGGATCAGCAGCAATCACACTCACTCCCCAGTATCTTCATGTTCCTGCCCTACTCCAAGTTGGTTTGATGCAACTTCATTTCACTCCAAATCTGACAGGTCATTCTGCCAACTGTCCTCCTCCAAAAGGATCCTTGAATTCTTGGCTCTGTTGGACAGAACTACACACTACCCTTTTCTGCAAGCAAATTCCAGTGCTGTTTTCTGTCCATTGATAGTTATTGCCACCTTTCAGATGTTATGTGCTGTTCATCAAAAGCACAGGCAGCCTATTAGGGTGTTTGAGGGACAGAAAACAGAGTGAAATCCACCCTCTTCTGCTTCAGGACCTCTGCAAACCAAGGTCTTTTCACTTTGGTGCAGTTAAACATGTTCATTGCTAAGGCAAACACAAGGATAAGCAATGACATTCCACCAAAATTAATGGTACAACATCCAAATAAGCCAATCCACATCTACCAAGTCAGAACAGCTCTTCACAATCTAAATCTGTCATTATTCAAATAACCCAAAGATCATTTGCTAATATCTCAGTGCATGTCAAATATGGAAACAGGAACCAGCAGGACAGAAGTGCAGAATGGATTAAGGTGGGCTTGAGAATGCACGCTTCATGCAACATAAAAAAATCAATCATGGAAAGACTTGTATTGAAAGAGACCTTAAAGACCACCTCGTTTTATGCCTCTGACATGGGCAGGGACACCTTCCACTAGACCAGGTTGCTCCAAGCCCCATCCAACCTGGCCTTGAACACTTTCAGGGACAGGATGGGGAAACCACAGCTTATCTGGGCAACCTGTGCCGGTGCCTCACCACCCTCACAGAAAAGAATTTCTCCCCAATATCAAATCTGAACTCTCTTTACTAGTCCCTCCTTTTGCTTGGAGCGGGTAGGACAAGAGGATAATTTCTTTTTTAAGTTACTCTTCAAGTTTAAACGCTCAAGAGGTCCCCAAATCACCTGGCAGGTTGCAGGCAGAGGCACAGGACCTAATGATGCCTGCACTGGTTGTGTTTTCAGCTGGTCACTGCTGACAAATGAAGAGCCAGGCAGGTGAACATGGAGCTATTCCCCTCAGGCAGAGTCCACATTTAGCTTTGCAAAAACGTAGTTTTATTCTAATAAGGCTGGGACTAAACTAAGCAAATCTGGCCATGTACCACCCTCCCACCAGCAGAGTTGACCAAGATTTTGCATGATAATGGCCGACTGCATGAGTAAAATCTGGGCAAAGCTTGGGTGGTAGCTATTTATAACCCACTCACCAACATGGATACCCTTCTGCTCTCAATACTGTCCCCTCAGCCAGTCCTTCCACTTGCTTTTGATCTTGCAGGCTGGTTCACCCCTTGCACTTCAAGATGTATGTATAGATACACATGGTGTGTATGTGGTGTGGTGGCTGTTCCCACCTTTGGGTCTCACTTCTCAAAGCAACACTCCACACTTCTTCCTTTAGAAAGACTAACCAACCTCTAAAGCAGAGGATGTTTGAGGGCACAGGATGGCTGGAAGATTCACGTGCCCTCATGAGGATTGAAATGCCATCTTAGGCTGCCTGAAGAGATTTTTGCCCGTGAAGCCACCAAAATTTTCTCCCTGTGAGGCTCTGGGAATCATTCTGGCACCAAGGATCCATCACCACACACACAGAGGCAGCATGAACATCAGTTTTTGAAGCTCCTGCTTCTTGCAAGACCAGGGGTAGAATCTTCCAAAAACCTAGTTTACTATAAGGTTGATATTAAAGCTTCTGTTGGGTGAAAATTATAGCACAGGTAGGTTCATCTTCCCTCTCAATTCCACTCATCTTCACCAGCTGAGCTTGGACCCTGCTTCTATCTAAGCACTGGATCTGCTTCAACAGTGAAGTTTCATAATATAGTCAGTATATAGAGTGTCGACATTATAAGTAATAGTCAATAGCAATAGTTATTCTTCCTAGACAATAGCATACTAAACACCTACCAAGGGTCTGGTGACTGGTCTGCCTCCTGCAGACGGAAATATGATGCTGAATGTTCCCAAAGTGCATTAATTTCCTCACTGAAGTGCTGCTGATTTTGACCTGACATCTCCCACTGATCTCCTCTGCTCAAAAGCTGGAGAGATCTGTTGTGCAGAAAGTCCCATCCCTCCTACAGTCCACCAGACAGCTGAGGAAGGAAGCTGAGATGAAACCCAAGACCAGACATGTAATTTTGAACTGATTTAGCCAAAGCCTGCTGCTCAAAGGGCAGTTCTGCCCACTTCCACCCCCAGTGACAAATGATTTCCTCTCAGCATCCTTAACGATGGAAAGTCTAGCTACAGGAAAGGTATTCTGAGGATAAATATACAATATCAGAGACTTGTATCAGGCATTTTCCCTCCACACTGCAAATAGTACTAGGCTTATGTTGTCATCTCAGAAATGCTACACACACCACTGGCATCCCCTTATGGACTTTGATGTAAAGATTTAGAGAGCCCCAATTCAAATTGCACCATCTGTAATCTTAATTTGGGGGTGGAAAAAAGAGAAAAGCCCTCAAATTATAGCAAGGACTGAAAGTAAGTCACATAATTCAGGTACTTTCCTTTGTCAGAAGCATTAACAGGAAGCACGTAGGAGAGCTTAGCAATACCTAAGCAGACAAAATCAAGAATTGCATCCCTTTTCCCCAGCATCATTTTTACCCAAACTCCCTTTTAAGTCCACTTAGAGGACACTGCATTCTACCTAGAGGAGAATGCAACACTTTTCTGAGGTTTTTAGTGTTCCCCTTCACAGGAAAAGGATGCTGCATAGGAACCCACCTAGATCTTCCCACCTGTGCCACCTCCCAGCTCACCAGCTCTGTGTTACAGATAAAATGCATCAGGCAGGCAGATAGATACAGGATCCTCAGCTGGTAAAGCAAGGAAAAAATTAAGAAAATGTACATTGTGTCTCAGTTAACATCCCCAGAATTATGCAATTCTACCTGCCAACTTCATCAAAGGGTTTCCCCATCCATCTGCCTCACATAAGCTGGTGAGACCAAAAGGCAGGTGGATCACATCTCTTTCCCTCTGGTACTGAGGAAAGGAGAGGAGTTGCAGTACTGACACAGAAGGAGAAGGAACAAAGTAGAGACAACGCTGGATTCAGCTGGTGGAGCACCACAAGGCTCTCCTCCTCTCTGCTTACTGCCCCATGGGAGCAAAAAAGGCACAAGAGCCTGGGTACTCTCCTCTTACCTCACAAAACTGCCTCTCTGGTGGCAGCACTGCTCCTTAGCTTTTTACCACAGAATACCACCAAAATCTCCACTACTTTTATTTCAGGTTTTCCCACCAGATAAGCAAGGTCATCTAGCATTACAGATCAGCTGGTAAATTAAAAAGAAAAAGGCAATTAGAGACTAGAAAGAAAGCAAATCAGAAAGATGTGCTGCCTTGGCACCTGTTGGAACCCCAACAGAGCTGTGAATACACACCCTCTTCACCAACAAGTTGTAAAAAAGAGCTACCGGAGAGGATTTTGGTCTCTGCAGAGCAATGACCCATCTGAAAAAGGGCACAGAAAATGCAGAGCTGCAGAGGACAGGTTTAAAACATGAGGGCTTTTTAAAAGGCTTTCTTTCAAGGGAGAAGGGACTCAAAAAGTTGGGAACAGCAAGCCTAAGTCTCAACGCTGACCCCGGAACAGCCACAGATGTCTTGCAGGACATGTCACTGATAGGATTATACAGGAGTACCTCACAGTGCCTGCTGGAAAGCTCAGGTTCTGACAGCACTGCTAACCCAGTCACACAACTTCCACACCATGACCCTGCTTGTTCAACAGCTGCTGCTGTACTTTTTTGCATGGTGCCACGCAGCCCATACCCCTTGCCTGTACCATGGGGATAACCCCTTGGCCACACTACAGAGACCACGACCAGAGCATCATTCCCAATCGAAATGAGGAGCATCCTTAGGAAAAAAAGTTTTGGAAAAGCATTACATGAAGCTTTTGGAGGAGTTAGGAGAGCGTTCTGTAAGATGACACAGTGACAGCTGTGCCGGCACTCACCATAAGGCAGGTGGGACACGAATAAACCCCACTTGCCTCTGTCCAGATGAGTAATAAGTTGGCAAGGCACCAAAAAATAGCCTGGGTGTCAAACCCAACATACAGACACAATCCAAAATGAGCTCTACAGAATTTAGAGAATTGTTTTGCCCTGTTCCCCGACTGCACCTACCCCATGCACAGACAGAACAATCAGAACAGTTTTATTTATCCGAATAAAAAGAGACAAGACCCCACCAGAACTGGAAAAAAGCAACACGTCCACAAAAGTGCACCACAGGCTGAAGTGACAACTATTATGGGGCTCTTTCTGCTTCAGCTCTAACAGTCATAAAAGCTTTCCAATGCTGGAGAAGACTGGAACAGCAATCTGGACAGAAAACAATCCATAAATCCTGGAAACATAAATGATCCGCCTGCCAATTCCAACACGACGCTCCCAGCTCCAAGAGCCACACAAGCCAGGAGCTTGTGCAGAGGACTCTCCCAGCCATCCCAGCTGGGACCAGGGGGAAAGCATCCCCTTCCTTACACTGCAACCTAAATCACCCAGGGTTCCCCCAGACTTGAGCAAATTAGTGCCACTTTTTCTTGGTGAAGGATCACGTTGAAGCGACTCAAACAAATCCAGACAGAAGGTGGGGGGGATGAAGATAACATACTCTGGGGTGAGAAAGCAGAGTTTCCTTCTGCAAAGAGCATACCAATGTAAAAAACTAACTTCACCTGGCCAGGGGAAAAAAGACCCTAAAAAGTGGTTTTCTGTCCCTGGAGATCCAGCATGGGCTGACATCAGGCTGCCAAGGTCCTTTTATGTGATAAAGGAATTTTTACAGGTGCTTTGAAAAAAACCGTATTAAAATAAAATACCATTTTAGTCTAAAATACTGTACAGTTAATCCTACATAATAACGTATAGCTCTCTGAAACTGCATCTTTTTAAGTAATTACAAGTTAGGAGTGGAAGACTGCCGTGCAGATAGAGTTGTACTGAATTAAGGAGAGCATTTCCCACTTGTTTACTGACCCTGCACCTCTTAGCACAACTAAAAGTTACAAGTTAAAAGAAAAGCATGAGCTGTCAGGTCAGCCTTAAGTGACACTTTAGCACACAGACCAAGTTTAGATTCCTCTGGACAGTGCAGGAGACCGAAAATCCAGGCACAGCTCAAGATGGCTTTGATCTTTAGCTTAAAGTAGAGCTGGGACAAGCTATTTTACTCCTTTTCAGTGGTCCAAATAAATGCATTTCTTTGGGGATGTAACCTTTCCATCCGTGCACTGAACACATGTTATTTGCACAAATAACAACTACTAAAACTCATTTTGAACCCAGGCCAGGAAAAGGCAGAAAACCCAGGATTCAGTTAAGCAGACACCAAGCACGCTCCTACTTTTAAAGCTGCCTGAACTCCACCACTCTCCTGCAATCCAAAAACAAAACCCTAAAGCATTTTGTACATCTAGAGATGTACAAGAGCCTGAAGAAGTAAAAAGGGAATGAAATACCAAGTTCAAGGCACAGAGCAGAGAGGATGTGCAGTGCGATACATCTCGCTCTTAAAACCTCTGGAAAATTAACGGGTGAATGAGGAGCTCTCGGGTTTCTGCGTTATCCACACGTCGCTCCAACAGGTCCTCGGGGATCGCCGGGTTACGGAGCTGCCAAACTGCGGGAAGCGAAGCAGGCCATCCCTAACCCGGTGCGGAGCGGAGCAGGGGGGATTTACTGCGCGGCAACTCCGCCAGCAAGCCGGGGGAACACCGGGGACAGGCGGAACCCGGAGCGGGACCCGGAGCGCCCCCCGAGCCGCGCGGGGCGGCCGGTACCGGTACCGTGGAGGTGCCATGGAGGGGATGGTACCGGTACCGGAGCGGGGACATGGAGGGGATGGTACCGGTACCGGGGAGGAGCAGAGCCATGGAGGGAATGGAGCGGTACCGGGGAGGAGCGATGGAGGGGATGGTGCGGTACCGGGGAGGAGCGGGGCCATGGAGGGGATGGTACCGGTACCGGGGAGGTGCCACGGAGGGGATGGAGCGGTCGGTACCGGGGAGGAGGAGCCATGGAGAGGGCGGTGCGGTCGGTAGCGGTACCGGGAGCGGAGCAGCCGAGCCATGACCGGGGCCGGTACCGATAACGGAGCCGAGCCATGGCGGGGTAGTGCGGCTGGTACGGGTACTGGAGCGGAGGAGCCATGGCCGGGGCCGATACCGATACCGGAGCGGAGCTACGGCGGGGGCGGTGCGGCCGGTACCGATACCGGAGCGGAGCGGCTAAGCTATGGCGGGGGTGGTGCGGTCGGTACGGGCGGCCAACCCACGGCGGGGCCGGTACCGATACCGGGGCGGGGCGGAGCAGCCGCTCCACGTCGGGGGCGGTCCCGCCGCAGCCCGGCCGCGGCACCGGGCGGAGGGCGGTCGGAGGGGCGGGGGCAGGGGCGGCGCCCAGCCCGCAGCGCGCCCAGCGGCCGCCGCACGCTCCGCC
>JAWWEW010000017.1:20852550-20876469 GCA_035583185.1 Anabacerthia variegaticeps | reverse complement strand
GGGCTGGGGGTGCGCCCCCCCCCCCCCCTGCGTGGCACGTGCCACCCCACACCCCCCCCCGCCGCGCGCGGCCCGCCGGCGGGACCCACAGCGCGCGCTCCCCCCCTCCCCGCCCCCCCATGGCCGGCCCTGAGGGGAGCGGCGCCCGTGGAGAAGGGGGGAATCGGGGCGGGGGGAAACTGTGCAAAGTGTGTGTGTGTGTGGGGAAAGCAGCTGTTACATACCCTCAGCGCGCAGGCGAGCACCCCTCAATGGAGGGGGAACTCCCCCCGGAGCGGATTGGCCCCGCCGTGCCCGTCGTCACGGCCGCACCGCCCACGGTGTGTGTGTGTGTGTGGGGAGGGGGGGGCGGTGTGAGGGACAGGCCTCACGGCATCGCCCCCCAAAACACGGGGTGGAGGTCGGTGTGTTTAATTACCGTGTTTTTTTCCTTTTTATAAAGTTGCGGAGGGAGCTGCTGGCGTCCCCACAGCCAGGCCTGGCCGCCCCTTGGGGCTCGTCTGGGGAGTCCAGAGCGCGCTCAGGACGGGTGAAATACAGCTCCACACTGCTGCTAAAATAAGTATTTCAAGCATCAAACAAGGTTTGAATCGCTCGGTGGTTTTCTTTCCAGCTGTTTTTCCCTTCTCGTCCAGGACAAGCAGGCACACAGAGCAGGATCTCTCTGTGTCCCGGAGCTGCAGCCCGGTTTAGCTGCTGGAAGAGCTCTGCTGTGGGTGGGAGGTTTGATTGGATCCTTCACGGGCTGTTGTGCCGCTGGAGATCGAGCCTGAACCACAGGCAAAGGAGCAGCAGGGCTGGGAAGTGAACCGCTCTGGAGGCACACTCTTCCCAAACTCCCAGGGCTCAGAATTACAAGCACTAGAGTAATTAGCAAGGTGGTGTGCATGCAGCCAAGAAAGCCAAAGCAGACAGGTGGGCACAGGGATGCCAGCGCTGCTTTGGGATTTCCCTGCAATGGCTTTAAATCCCCCATTTCCACACTTGAGCAGCACTTTGGATTTCATATTCTTGAAATTGTCCATGCTGAGAGTTTTGCCCTTGGTGGCTGATCCCCATCCCTGGGGCACTCTGGGAAGGGGAGATGCTGCAGCCATCAGTCTGCCTGTGCTCAGCAGCTCATTTTCCCTACCACTCTCCAAAGAACACAAAGCTTTCTTTCCAGTAACTTATAGCTGTCTGCGTGACCATTTACAGAGAAATCCTTATTTCTGCTGCTGAGCACAGGGAAAGGGAACGGATGGGACAAAACCTTGTGTTGTGCAAGAGGACTGAAAACACTGGTTTTGACAAAAAACACAGTCCTGGAAATAGCTGGGAGCAGGGGGTGAATGTGTGGGTTGTTTTTCCATGGAAAAGGCTTACAACCCTTTCCTCTGCCTCTGGTACAGACAGGACCTTCATGCCTCCTTGAAGGGAGGTGGCTGCTGAGGTCTATGGCAGTGGCATATCTGAGTTGCTCCCGTTCAGGGCTAGTGCTGGTGATCTCCACCCCTTTCCTTTGGTATTACTATCAGACATCCAGGACATGGGTCTCCTTGGAAAAATCTTGGTTCTCTGTGCCCAGTGTGGATTTGAGCTAAAAGGCACAAGCACCTTTACCATGTGCACAGTGCAGGTTTGGTTTGGATTTCACAGCCTGTGGGAGGGACGCTGGGCACATTTGTGAGGCCACATGGAACGCTTGGCATCACCTGCAGCTTTCAGGTCTGTAGCTGACCTGCCAAAAACCCCACTGAGCCAAAAGAGAGCTGCTGCTGACAGCGTGGGTCTAACAAGCAGCTGCAAATACCACCTTTCTCCTAAGCACAGCTTCATGTCTCTCAAAGTCAGGATGTCCCCTGGGATAGGGCCAGCTTGTTTTTGGGGATCACAGCTTGTGCAAAACCCTCAATTTCCTCTTTCTCCTTTCCTGCCCAATGCCCCCACAACACCAAAGAGTACTGGTCACTGGTAGTATATTTATATATCAATACAAATGAAAACAAAAACAACTCCCCCAAAAAAGGAACAACAACAAAAAGGTTTCTCTCAACAAGAGCAAAATAGGAAGATTTACAAATAGTTCTGGCTCTGGCTTGGATCAAGTTAATGTTAAATAAAAAAAATAAAAAAACCCAATCAACCTCCCCCCCAAAGAACCCCAAAACAAAAATTACCCACCCCCCCGCCAAGATTATAAAAAAATAAGAATATACACATTCAAAGATCTTCCTACAGTATAAAGTTGGGGAGGCTCAGGCAGTGCTGGGGGCTGGGGCTCAGGCTCATTGCCTCTCCAGGGTGTGGGGTTTGTTCTTGCTCAGCACTTTCCCGGCCTATGACTCAACAAAGGGCTAGGCCTTCGGGTTCCCAGTGAAGGCCTGGGAAAGCCAAGCAACCCAGTGAGCTGGTCAGTCCCTGTGTCCCCATCACCTCGTACCGAGTGACTCCTGTGGCGGCACCCCAAGGGGCAGGGGATGCCTACTTCACACCTCCCCAACAACCCAAATCCTTCAGATCCTCATAGGAGCAGAGCTGCTGTCCCCACAGGGAACATGAGACAAGGAAACGGGGGACACCACCAAGCATCCTCGTGCCTCCAGCGGGACAGTCCATGAGAGTGGGTACCAGAACCCAGTGCTGCCCATGAAGGGAAAAAAGGGGAAGGGGAAAGATAAGACAGAGCCAGGACCAACCTCACCGCTCCAGGGATCACAGCAGTGAGGTGGCAGGACAGCAGGAACCCTCGGGAGCTGCTAAAGGGGAGCTTGCATATATGTATCTATATAACAGCTGGGGGAGCACAGCAAGGGTATATTATATACACACATACATACAGACACACAGATGGAGTGGCAGGTGAGACCAAAGCACATGCCTCTCCCTCAGCCCCAGGACTGGGAATACATTTCCTAGGACTTTGCAAAACTCCTCTCTAGGTACAGCTTAGGTGGTCCCAACAACAAAAAAATAATAAAATTAAAAAAAAAAACAACTTGAAGAGAAGGCAAACCACCTCCACAACCAACCAAACCCAACCAAAACACAACGGGGAGGAGCAAGAGCCCCTTCCCATGCTGGCGAGTGGCAGCCACTGTTTGGGTTGAATAAGGCACAGTTCCATAGCAGTGCTAACAGCTGAGGTGCTCTGGCACCACTGCCTTAACAGCTCTGCTGAGTCCCAGCAGGCACCGAGGCAGCTCTGGCAGCCCCCAGAGGATGGGAAGGGGGCATCTGCAGGGAGGCAGGGGATCTCAGTGCCCCGGGGAACTCTTCTCCTGGGCAGCCTGGCTGTGGTTGGCGAGCAGCAGGCCCTCATGCTGGGCATGTTCGAGGATGGCAGTGTAACAGAAGTAGTACTGCTCGGGGGTCTGGATGCTGAAGGCGCGCTGGGTCCGCATGCGTAGCACCGTCTGGTAGATGTTCAGAGTGCCCACATCCTGCAGCTGCGACAGGCAGATGTCCAGCGCACAGAAGGTACCTGCGGACAACAATGGGAAGGCATCAGCCACCAAACGGCACCATCGCTGCCCCTTCTGAGAACTGCAGTGGTGGTCCTCAGCCCCCCACCAATCTTGCACAGGCATCTGGAGAATTCTCCCAGGTCTGATGGCTGTGGGAAATCCTGAGGACATGCATCCCAGGTCAACCAGCTTGCAAACACACTGTGGGTCCCCGGGATGCTGAGTCTGGCAGGGAAGCCAGACTTGCCATCCCACCACCCCCAAGACCTCCACCGCACCCATTACCTGTCCTGCCGATGCCGGCACTGCAGTGGACCACAACTGGTGGTCCCCCAGGGTGACCCTTGAAGCGAGGTCCCAGAGCACTGACAGCCACCCTCTGCTGCTGCTTCACAGCCCCCAAAAAGTCAATGAGCGTGGCGGCGGAGGAGGGGACGCCATAATCGGGCCAGCTCAGGTACTGGAAGTGGGACACCAGCCGCCTCTCCCTGGTCTGGGGAAAGCAGGGGGATTAGACCCTCTCCCCTCCCCTGACCCACTGTGCCCCCATGCTGTTCCCCACCAGGCAGCTGTGGTCACGCACCTCCGAGCTGTGGATCTCCAGGATGGTTTTCTTGTAATGGCTGAGATTCTCCACGCCAAGATTGGTGATGGTCAGGGTCCCAAAGCACACCTGGAAATCCTTCTCCAAGGGCCAGTACTGGCCACACTTCCTCCTGCCTCCCTCCTCCAGCCTGGGAGCAGGATAAGGACAAGCTGGTGATGTCCTTCTTGCTCTGCCTGGGACATGTCCCATGCCACCCAGCCTTGATCCTTTGGGAATCTCTCAGGGACCAAACAGCATGTACTTGATGTGACATCCCCCTGCTGTGCAGCTCTGGCTGGCACCACGGCTGCAGGGTCACCGCACAGAGCCCAGCACTGCCCATCCCACACCAAAAATGCTCATTTTACACAGAAAAGAAGGGCTGTGTCCCTCCATGAGCACTCACCGTGTTGTCATCACTATGACCAGGACGTTCTGCTCCCACACCATGCGCCAGAAGTCACCGTAGGTGTTTTCCAGAGGCCCTGTGGGGACAGCCCACACATCAGCCCAAAATCTGATGGATTTGGGCAAATCCCTTTGCCGAGCTGCCTCCATCAGCCCCACATCATCTCCAAAGGGAACCACAGGCCTTCCTGTAGGGACCGACCCAGGTGTGGCTTCCCTTGCTCTGCCCAGAACTGCCATTGATTGGGCCCCTAGCATCAAATCCCTTTGGCTCAGCACTGATCCCCCCTCTCTGCTTATCCCTGGGCAGATGGGGCAAATCCAGCTATGGGACAGGGGCAGGAGGGAGGGGGGCTGCTATTGTGGATGAAGAAGGATGGATCCCCTCACTCTCTCCCAGGAGAAACTCCACTCCCTCCTGGCTGGAGACTGGGAGGGGAATAAATATACCCAGGGAGGAGTAAATATACCCGGAGGGAAGGGGGACCTGCTGGGCAGTGTCATTCCTTTGGGACATCCCCCACCACAGCTGGTGGCTGACATGGGGCAGGGAGGTGAAGCCCACAGGTGCATCAGGAGCAGAACAACCTCTTGGAGGCTCGGGCCATACCCTGAGTGCCAATGTAAGCATTCCTCTGCTTGTAGCCATCCATGAAGCTTGCATTGATGTAGTCAGTCAGCTGCAGGGAGAAAAGCATGAATGAGATAAGGCCTCCAGAACCCTGGGTCTGGGACGGCTGTGTCAGCTTCCTGCAGGACTGTGAGCTTCCATCCAGAGCTGGCTCACCTCTGGGCGACTGTATGGCTTCGCCAGCTTGACACGAGTTTGGTCCAGGCAGGGCACGTCTCCGTATCGGTTCTTTTCCTGGTTGTAGGGTGCCCTGGGAGGGAGGGAAGAGGGAAGCAGGGATGTTTTCCAGGCAGGGAAGGCACATGTCCTCCCTCTGCGCAAACCTCTGGAGCCTGCAGCCTGGGCTCTGCTGCCATCACCTGGCCAAAGCCTCAGGATGCAGAGTCCCAGCCAGGTCCCGGTCCCCGCTTTTCCCTGTGGCTCCCTCCTACCCCGGGGGGCTGCAGGACCCACAAAGGGGGCTCACACCATCCCTAGGCCGGATGCTAACCCAAAGTACCACACCCTAACGAGGCCGATGGACCACTATCCAGCAGCAGAAGCACGGGGAGGAGGGCACTCAGCTTTCTGGGGCAAGAGGGGCCCCTGGCTCCTTTCCCCCAACTTACAAAGAGCAGACAAAGGTGCCGGCCGGGCTCCTGCGCCGAATATCTTCATACTCTTCGTAGATGCCCCGTTTCTGCTTGTGGCTGACGTGATCCAGCAGCTCCTGGAGGGTAACAGACTTGGGCCCGGGGACGTGGACAGAGCCATTATCTTTGGGGGCCGCCAGCGGTACGAGGATGAGCTCATCCAAGGGGTCAGGGTGCCCATTCTGCTGGGGCATGAACCGGCAGTTCCAGCTCAGAGGGTCCAGTTTGAGGGACCCCCCGAGGTACTCAGGGAGGCATTCCCGGGGCAGGTGTTCCTTCAGCTCTGACATCTTCACCATCTGCACCTGCACGAGGAAGAGGAAAGGCAGGGTTGACTCCAAAAAAGTTGGAGAGGATTCACTGGGGTTGGAGACAGGGATGCCAAAGGTCTGGTGCTCAGCGGCTTCCAGCAGATGGGGCTGAGCAGCACAAGCTGCTTCCACCACTCTGTTCCAAAGGGAAAGCAGCCTCAGCCCTCCCTGCTGAGGGTCCTGTGCCAGGAGGGTCCCCACTCACCCGCTCCCGCAACTTCTCTTTCAGCAGCAGGCTGATGATAGAGTAGGGCACACGGAACCACATGGGTGCTCCCACGATGAAAACTTTCTTGAGCCGAGCCGGGAAGGCACCCTGTGGGCAGGAGGAAAGGGCTTAATCCACTCTGCTGTGGTAGGGGACACGTCCCAGTACAGGTGACAACCAGCAAAGGAACGCTGTGGTGGCAATGCCACATTCAAAGTGTGCCTCGCATGCTCATGGCTGGGCTTGTTTTTACGTGCCAATAAGAAAATGTTACTTCCTTGGAATTAGGTAGGCACAGGGTTTGTCTCTGCAGGGGAGAGGTGAGGACCAGGAACTGGGATTGTGCAGAGAACACACCCCAGCCAGCATTTACTGATATTGCTTTTTTCCAGAGAAGGGAGGAGGCACCAAATGCCAGCACTATTGAAAAATAATTTGCATCTGTTTTCCCAAAAGTGCTGCCAGCAGCTGTGAAAGGAATCCAGCCCAGGGACAGCTGATTTCTTCTGCCTGCGGGACACCACAGCCCCAGCCAGGTTCAGCCTGGCAGGTTCCCAGTGCCCTCCTGAGGTCCTGTGGAGCTGGAGCCTGTGCTCCTCGGCTGAGACATGGTCAGCATAGTCTGGGGTGAAAACTGATGCCAAAACCACAGTTTTGGATTCTCAGTGAGCAAGTGGCCCATGCACTGTTCCCGGACACCGGGTCACACTGGACATCACCTTGAGTAGGTTGAGGATCTTCTTGCTGAGGTCTAGCTCGAAGTTGGTGTACTGTGACCCTGCCATGTCATAGATGAACACCAGCCCATTCCTTTGTGTCTCAAAGCTGAGAGAGAGGAAAGATCAACCAACATCAACCCCACAACATGCAAACACCTGACTCCTGCATCAGCAGCTCTGCTCCACACTGACCCCCCAAAATCCCTTTCTGTGCTTCCAGAAGGACTCACGGACCCAAACCTCACTTGTGCACTTCCCAGCTGCTGCACCACCTCTTCCTACAACCTTAATTTAAGCCTGGCTCATACCTTAAGCCTGTCTCAGTGGCATCACCCACGATGGCTAAGGTCAAAACCAGAAAGAGTCCAGGAGTGAATGTCCCAGTTCTATATTTTTGGCATGGCTCACATTACGCCTGGCTGATGGCAGGGCCACCTTCTCCCCAGCCAAAGCTTGCAGGAATCTGGGGTTTTGCTAAACTGAACCCAGGGCATGCACAGGGCAAGGCTGCAAAAGAGCTGGTTCAGGGTATGGGGGACTTTGTTCCCCTGCTGAACACCTCCATGGGGAGGACTGGCTGGAGTTCAAACCAGGGAATTACAAGCCACAGGGAGCAATGACCTGCCTAGGAGGGAAGGGGCTCCCCAGGGACCCACTGGTGTGACACAGGGTACCTCAGTGGAGGCAGACTCACCTCTCCACGGCTCTGTCCAGCAGGTAGAAGAGTGCCTGGAGCACCACATGCTGCACACTCTTACTGGGGTGGTGCAGCTTGGCTGTGAACAGGGCGATAGAGGCTCCTGAGGGGTCCCGCACGCTCTGCCGAGGAAACAGGGTCAGGCTTCTGCAGCACCCATGCAGAGCAGAGCCAGGATGAGCCACCCAACTGGGATAACTCAGGGCGGACACCCCACCTACCAGAATGGTGAACTTCCCACTGAGCAGCTCCGAGCGCAGTGGCTCCTCGTGTGGCTTCAGCTTCACAATTCCCTCCTTCAGCCGTGTCTCCTGTGGGCAGGGAGCCAGCGTGACAGGGGGCACAGACACCCCAGCTCTCCATCAACCACCACGGCCCCATGGGGCACCCAGCTCTCCAAGGGAACTTCTGCTCCATGACCCCATTTTCCAGCACACACCCCAGCATGGGGAGGAGCAGCTTTGCAAAACCCGGTTGGGAAGGGCATATATGGATCTGAATCCTTAATATATGGGGAGATGCCCTATGGGCAGCACACACAGGTCAGAAGGGCACCCTGTGAGCTACTCTCAGCAGGTGGAAGGGGATTTGGATCAGTGAGACCTCCACGGTAACCTCTTTTGGCTGAAAAAGGATTTTCCAACTGGATAAAACTTATATGGGAGTGGAAAAAAATAAAAAGAGCAGGAAGAGGGTGGTCTTTGGGAGCAGGGATCTCCCACAGAGCAGGAAGCCCTTGCCCAGGGGGGTCCTGGCCCTGCTCACTTACGCGATAGGAGTGGAAGAGCTCAATGGCCCGCAGGACGTCGAACTTGCGGGCCATGAGGAACTTGACAGCCACATTCCAGGAGAGTGGGGACACATTGTACTGGCCTGTCCACTTGTTGATCTCCTCCAGGAACTGCTTGGTTGCCTGTGGAAGAGACCAGGGATGTGCAGTGAGATGGGGTGGAAGGAAGAGGAGGAGGAGGAGGACTGACTGAGGAGCATCGCTGGTCACGGTGTGAGCTACACAGTCCTGAGCAAACCCAGCAGCTCCTCAGGGTGAAGCAGAGAGCTCCACAGCAAATGGGGTTAAGGGCAGTGGGGATGGAAATGGGGGAAATGCGAGCATGGAAAAGGGACAAAGTGGTAGGAGAAATGGCCTTGGGGCTGGGAACACTCAGGGAAAGGGGGAGCAAGAGGAGGATTTTACAGGCATCAAACTCCTGTTCAGACACAGCAGCACCAGCACAGCAGGTACCCATCAGCTGGCAGCAGCCTCCTGGGGCTGCAGCTCCTCCATGGAGCAGCAAATCTGGCTGTGGGAACACAGCTAAAGAGCATGGAGGCCTGACACTTCGACCTGCTACAGGGCACGGACCAGCTCGTCCTTTTAACACCAGTTTCACATGGCCATGGAAGACCAGGAGGGTTCCAAGATGCAGCTTTGCTTTCTGCTGCATATCTATCCCCTGTCCCACACAGGAGTCTCAAGGGAGATGGAGCAGTGCAGCCCAGTCTTCCACCATATCCTGCTCAAAGGATACAGGCAGGATGGAGGGAGTCCCAAAATGCCTTGCTCCCACCTGGGGCACACCCTAAAATGGAGGAGCTTCCATCCTCTCTAGAGTGGAGGATGGCAATGTCACCCAAGGAGGAGGAGGAGGGACAGGGAGTGCTGAAGGCTGGCTCCAGAAGCAGGGAGCGCAGGCAGGTGACGGTGTTTGATGTCAGGTGGCAGCACAAAGTTACTGGGAGCTTTTGAGCCAGAAGGCTTGTTGGAGTTAATGACTTCCAACAGGAGGAAGCAAAGGGCTGGGGTTTAACAGCAGCATGAGGCTTGACAGGGGCAGCGGGCCCTTCTGATGGGATGAGCTGAAGGAGCCTGGCTCATCTGAGGGGTTTCTACCCCAGCACATCACAGCCAGGAGCTTCCTAACTCCTGGGCAAACACATGGGAAAATAAATGGAGCAATGCAGGAACCATTTTCAGCCTTAAAAGAGCAGACATCCACATGTATGTATACAGGAATATATCCTATCCATAAATATAATCTACCCAATATATCCTGGCTGTACCCCCACTTCTCCAGGGCATCTTCTGGGGCCCCTAGCTGCCCAAAATCTAGGGCTGGGGATGCAAACCTAAAACAACAGTGGAGATGCTCCTTCCCCAGGATGTGCAGGATGGCCTGGGGATGGAGATGAGTGCCAGGTATGCACACACCCACTACCCTTGGATGGAGACCGGCGCCGACACTGCAGCCTGGGATGGTAGTGATACCCCAAGATGATGGAAAGGGGGTCCCCAGATGATGGGAGGAGCAGCCAGGGGGTACAGTGGCAGTGAGGAGAGGATGCAACATATGGTTTGGGTCTCCTTCCTCAACATCTAACCCATCACTCTTCACACAATCCTGTTTCCATCATCCGTCATGAGGGATGCTCAGCTTTTTGCAAGGGGGATGCACAAGAACAAGCGCTGGCTTTGCAGGGCAGCTCAGCCATGAATTCCAGCTTTCCCTGGGAACAAACCCAAATTCCAAACTTAGCAGTGCTGACACCCAACAGCAGGGAGCCAGGCGCTATGGAGCTAAGCATCAATACCAACCATAGCTCTGCCCATTTTGTGCGCTCCACTGGGTCTCTATCTATTCTGAGCCCCGATCCCACATGGATTTATATAGGTATCAATCCTAGCAAAGCAGGGATTGCTCCACATGCCAAAATGAAGCCCACAACCCAGAGTTACAGCAAGAAGCCCTTTCTCGGCAGTACTGTGAGCAAAATTGTCCGTGGTCAGGTGTTTGAAACAATGCTGGTCTTTGGAGTGCTAGCATCATCCCTGCCCCTGCTCCACTGTGCTGGGGCAGGGTGGTGATAAAGCCACCACTGCTGGAACATGGGGGCTCTTCCCACCCTCCTCCCCCAGGCAGCAAACCTACCCTCCTTCTTCAGCCCAGAGAAGGGAAGGATAAATCTGTGAAAATTTCAGCTGGGCTGAAAACCCTCAAGGGAAATTGGCTTGGCTCCTCTAGGATAAGCTAGGGAGGGGACTGCAGAGAGATGTCAGAGGAGATGTCCCAAGACTGGCAGGGAGAGGAGAGGGGTGAATTTCCCCTGGTTTGAGGTCAGTAACAGGGGAGAGTGGAGGAAATCCTGCTGGTCATGAGAAGAATGAAGAGGTGGCAAGAAGGGGATGTCCCAGCCCAAACCACCACTTACCCACAAAAAGAGGGAAGCTCCCACTATTTTGGCTTCGAAGCCACTGAGGGCAGCACCGAAGGCAGCCTTCCCCATCCCAGGATGATGATCCAAACCTGGGGCCATTATTGCAAACACACCTTCATCTTCTCCATCCAATATTCCTGCATGAACCAACATCTCAGATCCCCCTGCTGGGACACTGGCCCAGTCACGACTCCTGCCGCAAACCAACACTCCCTGCCACCTCAGGGTCTGCTAAAGCTCAACTGCTGGAACCTTTGCCCCCTTCACAACACAGAAGAAAAGTAAATCTCAGGCACTTGCAAGGACAGAGGGCAAGAACTCCCCCCATTCCTTGGGATTTTATCACCCCGGAGATAGCAGTACTGCTCCCAGGAAGAAAAAAGCCTGGGAGCTCTGCATTTCCTGAGCACTGATGCAGGCTCGCAGGAGGGACTCTCTAGGGGGCTTTTGGGAACTTGGGATCTCCATCCCAGCTCTCCTAAACCTCCCTGTAGAAACGAACAATTTTTAACAGAGAAAACCAACCAACTGGAAACCCAACCATTTTGTAAGGAAAACCAGACCCTTTTGCCTTCTCCTTGCAGTCCCCAACGCCACCAAGGCGGCTGATGTGACAGCCTGAGAACTGCCACGAGGACGAAGCATCCCCACGCCCAGGCTCTGCATCCCCACCCAGCGCCAAGCCCAGCGGCCAGGTGGGCACACCTGGGGACGAGGGCAGAGGAAGGAAGAGCTCCATCCGTCCTTGGTGGCTCCTGGTGCCCGCTCCCCGAGCCCAGCACATCCTCCCGGGTGACGCAAAGCCAGCAGAGGAAGCCGGGACGTCACACGGGAGGCCTGGGGCGTGGGAAGCGCGTGTACACAGTGCCCACGGCAGGGACACGCTGTTTTTGGGGATGTGGTACACAGCATCGTGCCCACGGCAGGGACACGCTGTTTTTGGGGATGTGGGACCCACGCCGCAGCACCCACGGGCTTCGGGGGTGCGGGAGAGTGGGCGGGTTGCGCAGATAGGGGGCTGTAAAGTGGGTGCTGCGTGGGTTTGGGGGCTGTTTGGTGGCTACACGGGTGGGTAGGTGGGTCGGTGGGGTGTGGGACTTCCCATGGAAAAAAAACACCCTGCAATCTGGGGTAGCCGAAAAATGATGGGAAAGAGCGGCGGGAGGGGTTGGGGGTGTGTGTGTGAGTGTGTGTGTGTGTGTTTATATGTGTATGAGTGTGTGTGTGTGTGAGAGTATGTGTGCGTGAGTGTGTGTTTATATGTGTGTGTGTGTGTGTTTATATGTGTATGAGTGTGTGTGTGTGAGAGTATGTGTGCGTGAGTGTGTGTTTATATGTGTGTGTGAGTGTGTGTGTCTGTGTGTGTGTGTGTGAGAGAGAGGGTGTATGTGTGTGTGTGAGTGTGTGTTTATATGTGTGTGTGTATGTGTCTGTATGTGTGTGAGTGTGTCTCTGTGTGTGTGTGTGTGTGTTGAGTGTATGTCTGTATATGTGTGTCCGTGTGTGTGTGTGTGTCTGTGTGTGTCTGTGTGTGAGTGTATGTGTCTGTATGTGTGTGTGTGTCTGTATATGTGTGTGTGCAGCGCTCGGGGTCCTGCCCAGCAGGGGAAGAAGGGCAGTCCGGCCGGACCTACCTGCTCCTCTTCGGCGCTGAGCTCCGCGGCCATGCTGCGCTGCGGGACGGGCCGGGATCAGCCGGGCCGGGATGAGCCGAGCCGAGCCGAGCCGGGATCAGCCGGGCCGGGATGAACCGAGCAGGGATGAGCTGGGCCGGGATGAGCTGAGTCGGGCTGGGGTGAGTCGAGCCGAGCTGAGCTGAGTCGGGATGAGCCAAGCCGAGCCGGGCCGGGCTGAGCTGAGCCTGGATGAGCCAAGCCGAGCCGGGCCGGGCCGGGCTGAGCCGAGCTGGGCCGAGCCGAGCCGAACCGTGCCGGGATGAAGCGAGGCGGGCCGTGCCGGGCCGGGCTGAGCCGGGGCGGTCTAATCCTTGGGCGCCCCGGCAGAGCCCATCCCCAGCGCTGCGGACACACCGGCCCCTCCCGGCGGCGACGGCGGCTCCGCCCCGGGGGCCCCGCCGAAAGTGCCGAAAAAAATTAGGATGAAAATTAAATTTTTTTTAAAAAAAATTGTATCTATTCGATATATAATATATGTGTGTGTGTGCGAGCCCCGCGGTGGGCGCGGCTCGGAGCGGCAGAGCCGCTCGGCGCGGCCGGGCCGCGCTCCCGCCCGCTCCGCTCTGCCTCGGCAGGGCGGCGGCAGGAAGCGCCCGCACCCGGTCCCTCCTCTCCGTCCCCTCCCCGCGGCTCGGCCAGCCCCGCAGGGCGGGCAGCACGCCGGCAGGAAGGCCTCTTCGCTGGGTCGGGCCCCTCCTGCCCCATCCCGGCACCCCCAGCCCCATCCCGGCTACCCCAGCCCCATCCCGGCCGCTAAAATGATGGCAGCATCCGCATCCTCCTCTCCCGCTGATGCTGCGTGAAATTCCCGGTAGCAGCATCCTCCTCCCTTGCCGTTACTGCATAAAATTCCCGGCACATCATTCTCCCTTCCCGGTAATTCCAGCCTCGCAGCCTTCCCTCCCGAGCAGGAGTCCGGGATTTCCAGGCGCCTCCTTCCACTCCCTCCTCTGCAGTCGGTAAAATGCATTTCCCGGCTGCGCGCTGGTGTCAGTGCCTGGATGGAGAGTCCCGAAGCTCCTCCGGGAAGGAGCAGGAGGATTCCGGGCAGCACAGCAGCAGTCTAACCAAAATCCCAGGCCCTGGGACAAGGGGACATTTTGTTCAGCCGAGGAGCACTGCGCTGGCAGCATGCCCACTGTCAGAGCCTGTGTACCTAACTGGAAGAAAATGGAAGAAGGGCAAAGGGAAGGGGCTGAGCCCCAGCTGGGTGAGGGCTCTAGGCTGGTTCTGTCCCCCAGAGACCCAGGCCACATGTCCAGGTCCCCAGATCAAATTTGAGCCCCACTAGAGCTGCTGCCTGTTCCAGCCAGGGGCAGGATCGCACCCAGCAAACACTCAGAGCATCAAACTGCGCTTCCCCTCGTGACTTTTGACACCTTCTCTCCAAACACAGTCTTTGGCTCCCAACAAGAACTGTAATGCAAATATATATTTCTCCAGCCCAGCTCATGCTTTTAAAATGGAAACTATGAGGCAGCATCTGGAGCCGGCAGAGAGCTGCAGTCACTTCCCTCTTGCTCTCCTCCATCCATCAGGGCACACGGCCTCTTTTTATTTCCTCTCCTTCCCTGGGCCAGAGGACCTTGGAAGGCTGCTGGAGGGCAGTAACCTGAGTGCAGCTTTCTCTGCCCTAAGGGATGCATAAATCTTCCATCCAGATGCCCACCTCCAGGTTTCATTGCCTGAGGAAAGGAGAGCTGTGCTGACAGAAGGCTGGATGCAGTCTCCTGCTCAGCACTCTGTGCAGATCTCTGCCAGCCAGAGAAGATGAAGGTGGGAACCTTTGAGAGAGGACGATAAATGCAGTCCAGGTGTCTGTTATCTTCCCCCAAGCCAGCTGCTTCACATGCTAAAAAATAATACTGAAAGTAATAAAATAAGCAGCTGTTTGAAAGAGGCAGCTCCAAACACTGCAGAGCCAGAGTGTGACTTCCCTCCTGGGTAAGCCCCCCTCCTGCAATCAGGACAGTTCCTGCTGCCTGGTGGTATAATCAATAGTGGCTGCACAGCCAGATGGTCACACACAGCCCACAAGCTTGGCACAGAACCAGCTCTTTTCTGGGAAAAAGCGGGGGTGTGAGGGCAGGATACAAGCACCCCTACTATCTGCAGGTGGTCACCCCACTGCTCCTTATCTCCTCCAGGGGTATTTCCCCTAGAGAGCTGGGAGGAGAGTCCCTAACCCTGCCTGATTGTTTCATCTCCCCCCTCCTTTTAATCTCCCTCTGGAAACCAACCTCGGGACAGCGTGAACAATCATTTCATCCTCCTAAAACCAGGCAGAGGGAGCAGCCAGAGCTTAAAAAATAGTGGGATTGGGCTGGGGCGAGAGGGACAGGAAAAAGGACCAACTCAGTGTGCAGAGAATCAAACCCACGTAAGTGTTTCCTCTGCTCCAGTCATTGCTGGAATTGATTTTTCAATCCCTATTTGGGAGGCACAGCACGCATCCACCCTTAGGTAGCAGGAAGACGCTCAAGAATTTGTCTTTCTGAGAAACCTTTTATTTGGCACAATCAATGGTAGTGTTTTTCAGAGCAAAGCCATTCCTTCCTCCCCCCACTGAGAAAAGCCTCGAGGAGAGAGAGAGGCTTCTGCTGCACTCATGGTGCACAAAGCCTTGCTCCAAGGCAGGTCCTGCTGCAATGCAAACAAAATTTAGATTTTCCTAAGAACGTGTGGGTGTGGAAAGTCCACCCTCTGGATTTACAGCAGCTCACTGCGAACTTCGTGCTAGTAAGAAGCAGACTGACCACTGAAAGCTTTCAATGCAAAGGCCTCAGAAAACAGCTGGATCGAAGGCTGGGAAGCCCCAGTTTCTGGGGTCAGGAAGGTGGGACTGCTGCTGGGGTCACAAGCAGCAGCTGCAGCTCAGACATCCGAGCTGTGTTCCTATGCTAGAGCTTTGCCAGGGCTTTAGCAGAAGCAGGGCCAGGAGCTGAACTGCATCCCTGCAGCACGTCCCAAGGCACAACCGCCTTAGCAAAGAACCAGATAATCCTGTTAGGGTCACAGATGCCTCGGCCAAAAAAACAAAAACCAAAAAAACCCCACCATGTACTTGGGGCAACATATTTCATTGTTATGCCCTTGAAACAAAGCTATCCTATCATCATTACTTTGCCTCCTCTGAGGAGCACGAGGGACAGTGAGAAGCAGGGAGCCTTTGCCCTGCTCTCTTCCCAGCTGGCCTGTCCCAGCATCTTAACTCTCCATTTGGTTCACTGCTCCATCCCGTCCCTCCGCAGACTTTTCTGGCTGAGGGGTAGACAAGTGTTCCAGCTCGTAATGTCCATTCCTCACAGCTGCCACGCTGCTTGGGTCACCCTTTTCCACAGCAAGCTTTTTACTCCTTTTGCTCTCGATGATCTGCTGGAGCTGCCGCCCAGCATAGTCCGGTTTGGCCGTGAGCGTGGTGGAAGGCACAGTGAGCCCCAGGATTTCAGGGACCATGTAGGGCCGGAGCCAGCCCACCAGCGGCGTGCTGCCCGGGGTGTAGTGGGTTTGCCTGTGATAGAAGAGCAGCCCATCAACCTGTGGACAGGAGAGAGTGAATGAAAGGGCAGAGCTGAGGCTCCCACAGGTGGATGACCAGGCACCAGATGAGGGCTCTGCTCTCCATTTGCAGGCCAAAACCAACAGCTGGATCATTTTTCCTCAACCCGTGCAATAAATAGTGGAAGAAACCTGCAGAGCTCCTGCCCTTAAAATTGCAAACAATTTCAGCCCACTGTTGGCACAGAGCAGCATCCTTTGGATGCTCTCATCCCACTCTGCAGAAAAGCCAGTGGGTTTCTGAATAAGGCAGCCCACTTTACTGGATTAGGGTTATTTTAAATAATACATTTGGAAAGTAATTAGTCCAAGTGCATGACGCCAAGGAGCCCCAATTCCTAACAGCTCTTTCAGCTGGCGTATGCCAATAAAATTCTTAATGTTTCCCAGGAGAGAACTTCTCCCACAATCAATGACAGTTAAGGGCACTCAGGACTTTGAAGGTTTAGGCTTAATTCTTGTGCTACTATTTCCACACTCTGCAGTGCTGCAGCTGTCTGATGTTTTCCCCACTTTCCTGCCATGCTCAGGGATTCTCATTCCCCCTCTTCCTGTGCTTCCCACGGTGTGCTCTGCAAGGCTGGATCTTGCTGTCAGGCTGATTAACATTGAAGGTGGCGCTCCTTTTAGCTCAGCTTCACAAACTCTTAAACAGCCATTTCGCCATGAAGAAGAGGGGCTGAGTGGGCAGAAGAGAGAAGAACAAAATTCCATCTCGAAATAAATTGCTGCCAGGCCCCTCTCCAAGCCTGCAGCCCCTAGAACAGACACACAGGCTGAGCAGAGAGCAGCATATGTCCATTTCTGCTCCACAGATGCTAACCTATGGCAGAGATGGTTAAAGCTTCTGGCACTATTCTGTCCATAATTTACAGTCACTGTTAACATCTTGCAAAATCATCCAAGAAAAGGGGGGATTCCTCTGCTAGGAGAACATAAAACCAGAATAGTAAACATCATAATGAACTTATGTAACCCCTCTGGGTATCTTAAGTGCAAAACCTTTTCCTCCCCTGCTTCTTGGGAAGAGCCAGATTCTGCAACACCCCAGCATATCCAGCCCATTCTAGTGGATGCATGGTACTGACAACACTGGTTCTCCAGCACTCACAGCAATATTTTGGTAAAGATCAGAGCCTGGAAATGCCTTCCAGACTGCTCCAAATATCTTCCCCAAGCTGGAGAATTCAAAGGAGTTCAGCCTGGTGAAGTTAGGTCATGTTCTCCCTTTCCTGATTTAAGTGACTCCCATATTCCTTCCCATTTATTTAATTTGTTGCCTGGGTCCCTACCCTGAGTCACTGCAGTGACAGCAGCCATATCAGAACAAGGGCTGACACTGTCCCTACACAACAGAACCTGAGGAGGGGCTGGCCTGGCAGGGTTTCACATTCCACAGCCATACTTTCCAGATTTTAGATGCTTGAGGGACCTCCCATTCCTTCACACTGGGGTTTCTCAGCGGTGTTGGCTCCCCTACCTTTGTGGAAACCTGAGCCTGGTTTTACTCAGATCTGTGAGAAGGACAGTAGCTCTTAAGATCCACTCCAAAAAACATTTGAAACTCAGAGCCAGTCAACTGATCCAAAGTCCACTGAATTCAGGGGAATAAAATTCTGCTGAATAGAGCAGGTCAGGCCCTAACTCTGAGGTTAAAGATTAACTCTGAAGACCCAAATCTGAAAGCACTGACCACCTCTGCTGCCACCACACACACGAGATCCCTGTCAGGATCAACAGATGCTGGGCCCAAGCCTAAGATCACCTCTGTTATCCTTCACTATCCATAGCCAGGATGTACTTTGCCTCCTGAAAAGTTTATTCTGTTCTGTGCCAATGGTGGTGGAAGCTGGTTTTGGGCTCCCTCTTGTGGCACACCAGAGGGACCCACAGCTCCCTTCATCCTGGAAGCAGCACCATGGTTCCAGTGGGGTTTACGGCTGCATTGAGTCAATTACACCAGATTTCACTTCTTGGGGTTACACCCCGATGTATCAGAAGACCTGAGGGGCAAATCACAGCTGGATTACACATATGGAGTCTGTTCAGCTCCATCTCCCACTTTCGCAATGACCTCTTTTGTAGCCCAAAAGTTTCCTGCTCTGACCGCAGCGAGGCAACACTCCTCAGCCTTTCCTCATGGGACCAGATGCCTCAGGAAAGAATTAAACTTTTACTCAGGAAAGACAGGAATGACAAAGGCACTTAGAGATTTGTCATTAAGCAAGTCAGTTGCATGAAAGCTGGGATGCCTCCCCCAATCCATGTTTAGAATGGAGTCTGGCAAGACCAGCAAGGGGCTGGGACTTTCCGACTCACTCTGGTGACTGTCTTGGCTTTGATAAGCAAAGTCAGCCCTCACAGACAAATTAGTGTCCCTTAATTTAAACCTGCACTTACATTAATGGCTAACTCGGGGTGGGAGAGCACAAGAAACACTGTCACACCAATATGGCTTTTGGCTTTGTGGGACAAGAAACCTCTGTGGAGGCTGTTCCTGGTGGAGGCTGAGACTGGGCACTCTCAGGAACTGCTGCAGACATGAAGGAGCTTCTGGCTTCCAGATGTTGTCACTGGGCTGGAATGCCACTGCCTTCTCCATCTTCTTCCCCTGCAGTGACCAGTCAGCCAGGGTGGGCAAAAGCCGCTGGCGCTGATTCCATGAGGGCCTGTGACTCACTGCTCACAACAACATGGAGCTGAGCCAGGTGGCACATGGATTTGCCTGTCTTGCCCTTCCCCAAAGGTCAGAACAGCACAACAGTTGTGTTGGGTGAGGTTTAGGGTGGATATTAGGAACAGGTTCTTCCCCGAGAGGGTGGTCGGGCAATGGAACAGGCTCACCAGGGAAGTGGTCATGGCCCTAAGCTTGCCAGAGCTCAGGGAGCCTTTGGACAATGCTTTCAGGCACCTGGTGGGATTTTGGGGGCTGTTCTGTGCAGGGCCAGGAGTTGGACTTTGACACTATTAGTGGGTCCCTTTCAACTCAGGATATTTTATGATTCTACTTCTAAAGCTGATGAAGCAAACACAGGTGTCCTGTTCAGCTATTTCTGTCACAGCCATCCTCCCCCAGGTCCAGTACACCTCAGGCACCCACTCTGAACACCCAAACCCCTCAGAAAACATTGGGCTCTTTACCATCACCCTTTTCCTTCCCTCCCAGAAAACAGCCAGGTGCCTTAGACATAGAAGGTGGAAGCAGCCAGACTAAGAAAACCCACACAAACCCACACAGAGCAGTGGGAAGTACCAACTTGGGCCCTGAAGAGGTCAGCTGTCCATCACACTGCTATGCGAATGTGAGTTGTGCTGCTTCTGGAGGCAGGCTGAGTGTCCATATCAACACCCAAAAGGCTCTTTCAGACCCAGACAACTGCAGCAAGGACAGCACAAACACATGGAATGCCATGGTTTTACTCCTGCTCATTTGTGTGGCTGGATGAGGCCTGTACCTGTTGACAAGGCAGTAAATCAACCAAGGGCATAAAGGCACCCATCCTTCACACAGGGAAACAGCAGTGCAACTCAGCAAGCTTTCAGCAGCCTTGGGAGATCAAATTCCCAAGTGAAGGGGATGCACCTCTCTCCCAGCACTGGCAGAGACACAGCAGGACTGTCTCTAAGGCTGAGGTCCAGGCCCCAACCCGTGTGTTCTCACCTCAAAGGGGAAGTCCATAGCTAGCAGCTTACACAGGCTGTCCGAGGAGCAAAGGAAGTTCTGCAGTCCCACAAATTTGTACTGAAAGAGTAAGAGAGGGTTAGAGAGGCAACTGCACGGCCTAAAGGTGAACAAGTCGCTGAGTTCAGCACCAGTGTGGAGGCAGCTAAGAAGGAAGAATTCCCCCAGTGCAGCACGGAGCATGAAAGGGAAAGGGTGACAAACAGCTCCCATGTGCTCCTGATACCTTTTACCCAAGCACTTAAGACTGCAGGAAGAACTTTTCAGAAGAGCTGACCCTGTGATGCTCTTTTAACCAAAATAGAAAATTATGACCTCCAGGCGGGATGCAAAGCAGACAGACATCTGCTCCAGGCTGCTGGCTCAGCCAAGCCTATCTTTCCACCCAGGAAATGAAAGCTGAAACGACCCCCCCTTCATTAGGCAGCTATCATCCGGATATTCCTGTTGGGAGTCAGAACAGGATGTTCTCCAAACACCTTCATTGCAATCAGCCCCATTTATCACTGACATGCTCAGCTCACTGGAGCTGCTCTGCTTGGCTGTGTCTGAGCAGAGAAATCTCTCATGTCTGTACCCAAAAATCACATTCCAAGCTGCTGTGGGATCTAGGTCTGACCTCCATATATAAGTCTTCAAAGGAAGACTTTTTATCCTGGCTCAGCAGGTATTCTGAGTGGCAATATGGCATTCATCCCAACAACTTCAATGATCAGTTTAAGCAGAGGGAAGGCTTAAAGCTTTACAAAACCCACAAGACTGTAAGAATAAACGCCACTGTAGTCAGGCTCCGAACCAACACTGCCCTTGCAGAAACCACACTGGTTTTCCATTCCGTTTCAAGGGAAGGCTAAAATCAGCATGGAAGTTAGCTGATACCCTGCAGTATTATCTCTCTCAGCACTTTGGATGGGGGAAAAAACCCCACTGCACTCATTTACAATATTCAGTGGTTCTATTTACATTCTGACCACAGCATCCCATTTCATCAGACATACACTTTGAAGCCTGATCCGTGAGGAGAAAGAAAAAAAAGGACAAAACCTTCCGCTTGTGAAAGGAATTGCTGAAGCCTGCTGAACAGGAGAGCTTACCCTTCAGTCTCCTCCTCAGCACAAAAGGACTTACCGGATTAATCCTGCTTGTCTCTCCCAGCCCTTTCTCCTCTTGGATCTTTGAGGAGAGCCAGAAGAATCTGAAGTCAGTCTGTGAAAGGACACAGAGTTAGTGACCATTCACCACACATCACCCATCAGCACCTGCTGAGTGTCTTCACTCCTCTGCATGCACCTGGGAGATTCACAAAATCGACTTCACCTACAGAACCAGCACCCCAAACCCTGCTACTCCCCTGCAAAACATGTACACAATTATTCCAGCAGCACTAAAGCTGTAAAAATGCTGGTGCTTGGGAGAATCATCCACATTTTGCAGAGTGAGCTACATACAGTGCTGGAGCACAGCATCTCAGGGAACAACGGGGAGCACAGGGATTCAGTACCTGGCAGTCATAAACAGGGTGTCCTCTCCAGCACATCACATCAAGGATATAGTAGGTCTGCTGGGCCTCGCTGTAGATGCAGTCCAGGATGCTGTACACTGCACACACAAACACAGGGAGGTGCAGATCTGCTCCAGACTCTGCCTGACCAACTGGCAAACACTAGCTCACAGCTCTCCAGCATAAATCCTGCCCTGATGTAAGGCTGCCAGGTGCAGAGGGACCCTCTTCTGTCAGCATTTGAGTTCGAGGAGTCCCATGGGGCTACAAAGGGACCAGCCAGAGGCACAGCAAGCAAGGGCATATTCTAGAAAATGGCATTTGCCAGACAATAAACCTCTCTTTTTCAGGGCCAAAAAAAATGAACTTCCAGAGGCTCTAAGGAAGATGTCATTGCACACAGGTCTCTTGCAGAAAACAGAGAGGGTGTTGGGGTTTAAGAGTGTCGGTCAACCAGGCAGCTAATTAAAAGATGTGACAGGACAAGGGGCAATGGTTTCAAACCAGAAAAGGGCAGAGTTAGATTAGACGTTAGAAAAAAAATTCTTTCCTGTGAGGGTGGCGAGGCCCTGGCACAGGTTGCCCAGAGAAGCTGTGGCGGCCCCAGCCCTGGAAGTATTTGAGGCCAGATTGGATGGGGCTTGGAGGAACCTGGGATAGTGGAAGGTGTCCCTGACCATGGCAGGGGGCTGGCACAAGATGACCTTTAATGTCCCTTCCAACCCAAACCAATTTGGGATTTTATGTGCTTATTTAGCACAAAGTTATTTGTCCACATCTAGTTATCTCCAGAGAAACAGAAACAGGCCTGAAGTTGACTACCCCCAGCATGAAAAAGGGTATAGCTCAGGCCCAGGGGAGCTGGAGGAGCAGTACTGAGCCTGCCAGTACACAGTACATACAGGGAGAAGCAGGCAGCTTCCCTCTCTCTATCCCAAATGTCTCTTCACACCTGTACCTTTCCCGCCGGTTGAGTTGTGCCGGTTGCCCCCCGGCAGCAGGGATGGGAACCTGTTGACACAGAAGCCACTCTTGGTGTAAGCTGCTGTTGTGCCCTGGGAGGAAAGAGAAGAGGAAAAAACCCAGTCAAGCCAGTTTTATGTTGGCTGGAAACATAAAACGGGTCCTTTAGCAGTTGGTGAAGCCCCACCTTTGCCACCACTTACTCTGGAGGCCACGACGAGTGCCCTTTTCCCAACAGGACACACCACCACAACCCACTCCTGCTCCAGATCTGAGGGTACATCCACCAGCCACTCTGACAGCATCAGCTGTGGAGAAATCAGGAAAAAGAATCAGTTAGTAACAGCTTATGGAGAACAAACAACTCAAGAACATAGCAAGGAGGTTTTGACTTGGCTTCAACAGCTACTCCGGATGCTTTAAAGGCAGCTGGCACTGCTTGTCACCCCAAAAGGGGTCCCTCCCTAATCAACCCCAACCTGCCTAACACACTCTTCAAGTCTTTCTCTTGCTTCCCAGCTGCTGACTGAACTTCAGACTACAGAACAGAGCTCACGGTCCTCACTTGGGCAGTTCACACCTTGGTCATCCCACTCCAACACTTTATTTTTGAAAACACAGAAGAGCTTAGAGATTCCAAAATGTTAGGAGTAAAGAGTCCAGAGAAGCTGACCTCCTCAAAGGTGGCCCAAGCGGCTGTGAGTCTTTTAGGATCAATACAGCACTCAGACTGATAAAACCCAGCTGAGTTTTCCTTTCTTTCCTGGTGTCCTAAAAAGAGGAAAGACAGAACTCTTTAGCTGAGCGCTGCCTAATAGCGTACTAATGCTGCTAGCTGAGCTGAAATCTCCTGAAGTGGGGAATACAGTGGTGAAGGCTCAATGGTTGGACTCAATGACCTTTGAGATCTTTTCCAACCTGAATGATTCTAAAGCACACAGACACCCCATCTCCACCTGTTTTCCATTTGAACTCGGCATGTTTTAGAGGTAAACTCAGTTTCTCTCTGAGCACCAAGCCAGGCAGGGCACATTCTTCTCAGACCCAAAGTGGTCTCAAACCACTCCACATCCCTCACCGTGGCCCAGCCTCACCCCTACACCTCTCCACGGGGACACAGGTGGCTCCTCACCTGATTGGCGTAGCGCTTGGGCAGCTTTTTGCCAGCATCCACGTCCATGTCCTCTTCCTCCGCATCCTCCCCGTCCTTCTCCTCGCCCTCGCTCTCCACCCCTGCCCAGTCGTCCTCCGCCAGCCTCCTGGCATGGTTCACGTAGTCCAGCCGCCTCCTGGGGGCAAGCACACAACCCAGGGGGGAGGCAGCTCACCCACCGCACCAAACCCCACACCCAGCCTGGGCTGCCTCCCCACACACTCACACACATACAGACACACAGACACACACAGAGACACACAGAGACACACACAGATACATACACACACAGAGACACACAGACAGACACACAGACACACAGAGACACGTGCACAGACACACGCACACACACAGACACACACACACAGACACACAGACACACACAGGCGCGCGCACACACAGAGGCACAGGCACACAGACACAGGCACACAGACGCACACACACAGACACACACACACGCGCACAGACACACGCGCACACTCGCACACACACTCACACACTCACTCACACACACACCCACACACACACACTCTCA